>PVIA01008771.1:0-68014 GCA_004024845.1 Tonatia bakeri | reverse complement strand
CCAAGGCACATCATAATTACATTACCCAAGATAAGGAGAGAATCTTAAAAGCAGCAAGACAAAATGAGAGAGTTACCTATAAAGGAGTTCCCATAAGACTGTCAGCTGATTTCTCAAAAGAGATCTTGCAGGCAAGAAGGGACTGGAAAGAAGTATTCCAAGTCATGAAAGGCAAGGACCTACATCCCAGATTGTTCTATCCAGCAAAGCTTTCACTTAGAATGGAAGGGCAGATAAAGTGCTTCTCAGATAAGGTCAAGTTCAAGGAGTTCATCATCACCAAGCCCTTATTATATGAAATGTTAAAGGGACCTATCTAAGAAAAAGAAGATAAAAAACATGTACAGTAAAATGACAGCAAACTCACAATTATTAACAACCACATCTAAAATAAAAACATAAATAAATTGAGCAACCAACTAGAACAGGAATAGAACCACAGAAATGGAGATCACATGGAGGGTTAGCAATAGGGGAGTGGGAGGAGGAGAGAGGGGGAGAAGGTACAGAGAATAAGTAGCATAGATGGTAGGTAGAAAATAGACAGGGGGAGGGCAAGAATAGTATGGGAAATGTAGAAGCTGAAGAACTTAAGACACATAGACATGAACTAAAGTGGGGAATGTGGGTGGGAGAGGGTGTGCAGGGTGGAGGGGAGTGAAGGGAGGAAGGGATAACTGTAATAGCATAATCAATAAAATATATTTTTTTAAAAAAGTATTTGTTAGAGTAGCTGACATTTCCCCTGGGAACTGTTACTTTTGGGATGGGGTGGGACAGGACTGTTTTTCTCCTTCTGCATGTCCCTGTTATTGTTCTGCTGTCTTAATAAACACCATCCAGGAAGAGCGGATTTTCTGTGACCTGGAGCCAGGTTGGTGGAGAAATCCTTCTCCCTGGACCCCCTCTCTGATCCACAGGGCAGTTCTCTCACCTTTTCTGACCTGGCTCACCAACCCCAGTGATGGTGGTCCCTGAAGGGAAATGTAAGAACTCTGGAAGGAAGGCAGGGGTCGGCTCACTGTCATCTCCCGATGCACACAGTGGACAAGCCTTCACTGCAGGCACTGTGCTAGGCACAGTGCAGGTGCTCTACTTTTACCGCTCACCCCACCCTCTGAGGTCGGCCTTAGCACCTGCAAAACCCAGAGAGGTGAAGAGGTTCATTCAGGGTCATGCAATGAGTAACCCACAGCTTTCTGGCACCTGCATCCAGGACCACAGCATCCCAGACTTGGGGGAATTAGTGCTTTCTGCTCACCCACAGACATGGAACCCAGGGTTGTCCAGCAAGAAATGTTTATATCTGCTTTCTGCTTCCATGTGAATTGGGTCTGGCAGGGTGCTTACAGATGACTGAAGTCTCCAAAAATTGGGGTCAGACATTTGAACATAAAAAAAGAAGCTGGCTGCCCTTTCTATATCAGGGGTCTAGTCTCAGGAAACCCGGGAGGGCTGCTTCCTCTTTCTTTTCTGATTCCTGACAACGGAGAAGACTTTGGGTGCTGGGGAACCCTGTTGCTTTAAGCCTAAACCTTGGTTTGGGAGGAGACTGGGAGGGCAGTGCAGGTGCCGCCTACCTGGGGGAACCTGCGTGAGGTGTGGCTGGAACTGCTCGGAATGCGAAGTGGGAGGGGGCGGGCTGAAAGTTGGAGAAAGCAGGAAGTGAACCCAGGGCGGCCGGGAGGAAACAAACTAAGCGAGTTCTGCCGCTGACAGGCCCGAGCTGCCGAGACATGGTGAGCGCGCTGGGAACTAGGAAGGGGCTGATTTTTTAAGACTAGCCAGAAGGGGCTGGGGATCAGGAAAGGGGAGTAGGTGGCAAGTTAGAGGGCCGGGCCAGTGCTGACTGTGAGCTCTCTTTGACAACTGCCTGCAAATAGCTCTGAGCTGTCCAAGCTGGTGTTCCTGCTCCTTCTCTACTCCCTCCCTCCCCTGGCCTCCGTGCGGGCCTGGAACGGGGCTTCGGTGGGGGTGGGGAATCCGAATTCCAGGCAAGGAGTTGCCTGAGGGGCCTTCATCTCCTCCTCCACTTCGTGCACCCCCCTTCCGCCCCGAGCCTGATGTTGTGACATTCCTGGGCAGCGCCTCTGCTGTTCCCAGTGCAGATTCCAGCCCAGCGACATAAGCTCTCCTCTCCGCCTTTCACTTGATCCCTATAGAGAAACCCAAAGAATTTTTCTCTCAGAGTGCAAGGAATTGACCCCCTTTCTATAAACTTGAGCAAGAACTAAGGGTTTGTAAAAGAACCAGAAGTTGGTTGTCTGTAATGATCTATTTTGTACCCACTCCCTGCCCTTGTGTCTGGAGATCCATGGAAAGGAGGAGCTTAATGTTTTTCCCTCCTTGTTCAAAAACCTTATCATGAAGCCTGAGGATGAAGTATTAAGCAGGGAGTACTTGCCCTCCATTTCCCCCAATACCCAGGCTGCTGTTTTTATTTAATATCTGCCTAACTGGTGATGGCTTGGTTCCTGCACGTGGTGCTGAGTGGTGGTGGTGGTGGTGGGGGGAAGCAGAAGTTTGTGGCCCAACGGCTCTATCATGGGACCTTGCGAGCGACTTGGAGTTGGAGCCTGGCGGCTGGTGCTCTGGGTCGCAGCACTTAGGCTGCCCAGGAGGCGGGTGCCAGAGCAGCTCTCCAGCTGCCCGAGGAGAGGGAGGACTGGGCCGGGTGAGGGTGTTCTGCTGGCCAGCACAGGCGTTTCTGGTGAGGACCCTGTGGGGTCTGGGCATTGGTAAATAGTTGGGGGGCTCTGCATTGTGAGACGCCAGCTCCGCACGTCTTCTCTAACCCTCTGTGGGGAGCGAGGAAGGAGTGAGGGATTCAGTGCTGTGCTTCTCTTTACTGTTGGAGGCCCCGAGAGCCTGAAAGGAAGTTTGATCTAGTCTAGCATCAGGGGCTTAAAAATGCGTTATTTTTTTTTTATTACATTCTCTTTGTAAAGAGTTCAAGCTTTACAAAATGCTAAAGTCCATCTTCGACTTTCCCCTTCTCCGGCTTCTGATGCTGAGTCTCAGTTCCTCTGCAACTTGGCTTAGTGTAACCCCTGTGTTGCTGCCCAGGAGGATGCCAGTGGGGGTGGAGGAAATGATCGAGTGCGGAACTTGCAGAGTGAGGTGGAGGGAGTCAAGAATATTATGACCCAGAATGTGGAGCGGATCCTGGCCCGAGGAGAAAACTTAGACCACCTTCGCAACAAGACGGAGGATCTGGAAGCCACAGTGAGATGGGGAACCCGCTGGGGGCAGGAGAAAAGAGAGGGAGGGAAGATCTTAGAGAATTTGGGGGTTGGTGGTGTTGGGGGCAAAAGGAACAGGAGGGAGGTCTGTTTTCACCTGTTTTGGGAAGTGATGTAAGCCGAGCCCCCGCTTCTCCTGCTGTTTTAGTCCACTGATAGGTACTCATCCAGGGAATGGGCCTACTGACTGGGGTGGGTGGCTGGGGCTGACCCACGGAGGCATTTTCTGAGACAGAGTAGTGAATCCAGGCATTCTTAGGCTTTTCTCCTATGAAATTGATTTTCCTTTTGAAGGCTGCCTCTGACAATCATTCAAACCTGGCCTCCTCAGGGCAAAATATTGGCTTTGGAAAATCCTCCTAGGGCCTTTGACCTTCTCCAGGAGTTATGAGGCAGATGACCAGTAAAGGCTTGCTGAGTCATCTTTAAAAAGAAGCTGGGAAGAGCAGTGAGATTCTTTGATGGTGACTTCTACTAGCTGAAGGCTAGGATAGTGTCTCCCATACATCTTGCTCGACCCCATTCTTCTCTCTCTCCAGCCAGGGGCCAAAGCCAGGTGCTCAGGAAGGGAGTAACTCTAAAGTTCAACAAAGTCTGGAGCCTAAAGGTCCTTGTCCATGGGGAGACACTGGCTGCGGCTTTATGAGTCCTTTGTGTAATCATGGGCACAGCTCCTTCGCCTCCCTGGGACTTAGTGCTTCTTTCCGCAGCCTAACCTGGGGAGTGTGGCCCAGTGAAACTTAGTTTCTGTGCCTCCAGTTTGGAGAGGAAGCAGTTTCCCTCACTTCCAACCACCATATTCCCCTCACCCCTCCTCCAACTTCTGTAGTCCCCACGGGGCAAGGAGTCATGGGACCTGGGGAGGTGCCATCCTGGTCCCTGTCCCTCCCAAGGGGTGGATTGTGCTGCCAGTGTCACACCCCCAGGTGTGAGCATGTGTAAAGGTTCCTACACTGGCATGACAGTGTGGGGTGAGAAGAGAAGGGGGCAGGGAGGGGGAGCCCAGGATTTCTAAATTTAAGCTTGGCCCAGCAAATGGTTATGAAAGTACTATATTTGTCAAGGTAGGGGGACAGGACACTTACTATTTAGCAGTCTGTTATCTCAACTTATCACTTAAATATTTAGATGCATGGCATGTGGGTCTGTGTTTGTCCTTTTGTGCCAGTGGGAGGAGGCACTGAGTCACTCTTTCTTGTTCCCTACAGTCCGAGCACTTCAAGACAACCTCGCAGAAGGTGGCTCGGAAGTTCTGGTGGAAGAACGTGAAGATGATTGTCCTCATCTGTGTGGTTGTTCTTATCGTTGTCATCTTAATTGCACTCTTTGTCTCTGGTGTCATCCCCTAAGTGACTTAGGGAGCCCCTCCCACCTTGCCCTCCTCTTCTTGGCTCCTCCATGGTGGGCATCCAGAGGGGCCCTCTTTCCCATCAAACTCCACAGGGAATGCTGCTCAGTCCTGTCCCCTCACTCTGAGGCCCCTCTGCCACACTGTCTGCCCCAGGAAGGACCCTGGTCCCCTGAAAGGAGAGCTGGAGTGTGGCTGCATTTCGTATGTCCTCAGAGTTGGTTGGAGAGATCCGGAGAGCCCAGCATGTGGCTGGGACACTGATGGTGGCTGGTGGGCAATAAAGACCCTTCAGAATCCCTACATTTGTGAACATTTGTGAGGTGCTTTCTCCCTTTGCGTTTGGTCTTTGGCCCTTTTCTCCCTGAGAACACCCTTTGGCTGAGATTCTCCCATTTGTGTCCCAAGTCATTGCGGGGGAGTGTAGTTTTGGAAAAGAAAGATGGAGCCTCCCTTTTTTCCTTTATTCCCCCTTGCTCCATTCAAGATCACAGGTCTCATGAACATTTTCTGGGAGCCTCGGCACATGGAACATGCAAAACCTTCACAGCATTTTAGGATGGTATGCAAGACTCCTGAGTGTCCCCCTTGGGTCTTGCCATTTCGCTTCATTACGTTTCTGATGGAAATGTTAACTGAGACATGAGGCCTACCTGGACCGAACAGCCAGGAATCTGGTTAAGGGCCTCCTGCCTCTCCCATCATTGCTGTTTCTCTTCCGTGGCCCTGTTGTAGTCAAGAGTCGGGGTCCGGGGAACTGGACTGCTTTTCCTTGTCTTGTGGTTCTGCCAATTCTATTTGTCTTTTGCCTGCTCCTGCCCTTCTGGGACTTAGCAGGGCCGCTGGGTCTCAGTTGCTCTCGGGGCGAGCATCCCTCCCACATGTCCTGTGGCCGAGCACAGTCAGTATCACAGGACAGGGCCTCTGGCTCTCCTTCCCCTCCGTGGACAAAGGGACTCTGTCTTTGTGCCTCCCTCCTCCCCACCAGGTTCTACTGCCATTGTCACTCTTTCCAGTGCCCAGTCTGCCTTAGTTTGGGGAAAGGCTTTGTAACCGGAAAAGACACCGGCGTTTGGGCTGCCTGTCACTACCAAATCCAATAAGCAATGACAGCAATTGAATCTTTTATGGGCGCTTTATTCAGATGGCCGGCGATCCGAGAAGATGGCGGGTTCATACCCTAACAAACCATCTAGCCTTCTCTTTCCTGGCCAGATCTTTTATAAGGAGGGTGGGGGAGGACAAGCAAGGTGCGGTGAGGGCTTGGAAATTCAGGGAGGATTAGGTGAATGAAGCTGCAGCCTTCCTGTTCTCGGCAGTTAGCTGTTCCCAAGATGGGGGAGGGGGTGGTCACACAAAAGGCCCGGATGCCTCCAACATGTGCCCAGGTGGTAATCTCTAGCCAGTGCCCCAGGAGGTCGGCTGCTTTTCTCAGGAGCCAGGATGGGCCTTATCTGTAGTTTCTGAAACAAAAGCTTAACATACACATTACTTGCTAGACTTACAGTTTTTTACCTTAAGCTAAAATTTTCTAAGTCTTGAGCCCCCTATCAGCTTCTTGCTGTCTCTGTCCCATTTCCCCCATAGGTTTTCCAAATTTGAAAACAAACTCTGGGGAAGGAGTCTGGCATGGGCAGCATTGGGAGACGGGATTTGGGACTAGTACTGCACCAAAAACTGGGGGGAGGATGAAAGCGCAGAACAGACTCTCAGGTAGTCTTTGCCATGACGATGTCCACCCTCCACTCCGTCCACTGCTGGACTCCAGGGGCAAGGAACTGGGGTGAAACCTCTTCCTCGGAACCCAGACTGTCCAGGATGGGGGTTGGGTTTGTGCTTACAGGGGATCAACCCTGGAGAGGGAAGACCTCAACCCCCTTCCTCAAGAGGGGCCACATATTTTATTCAAATTATAGGAGAAAGTTTATTTAGAAAGTTACAGAGGTAGTAGAAGTGAGTGAGCTGGGCTGCCTAGGCTCAGGAAATGAGTTACAGAAGCAAAAAAAAAGGGGGCCTTTGGGAAAATCAACAGTAACGCGGTAATGCGCATGAGGGGAAGAAGAGGGGGAAGGGAAGGCTGAGGGGCCACATTTGAGGTGTTGTGGGTGGCATGGGGTGGGGTGAACAGGTGACTGTTGAGCTCCCTGCAGCAATGAGGAGAGGATGAGGATGGGGAGATTCACTTCGGGAGGGCCACGGGGGCCAGTAAGCACGACAGGCTCACACGTCCTGTCACTGAGGCGCAGGATCAGGGCAGAGCAGGGCTGCACTTGCCCTCCTGGGAAATACAGAAAAGCTAGAGCTGGCACTTTCCCCGTGACCGGTCTATTTTTTAAATGAGGTGAAATTCACATAACATATCTTTGACCATTTAAAAATGTACAATTCAGTGGCAGGTAATACATTCATAATATTGATTGTGAATAAACTTGTTTTAGTTTCAAAACTTTGGGGGGATGTTTTTGGTTAATGGTAAGATGCGCTCACCAGGGTGGCGAAGACCCCCGCCTGGCTGCCTCAGGTGTCTCCAGCGCCCAGCAGCGCCTGACAATGGTGCTCACACAGTTGCTTGTTGAGTGAATGAACCGTGCCTCCCCAAGTAAGCCCAATCTACCTGATCTTGGATGCAGCCCCAGAGAGACCTCGCTGAGCCCCGCCACGCCCTCCGTGCCCATTTCATAGATTGGGCCCCGAGCTATAGCCAGTGTGTAGACCTGGTGCCAGGCTGCTGAGGCTCAGCCCCAGTGCAAGAGGCTGGGGAGTCGTCTGAAGCTGGGTGGAGGAGGCACCCCAAGGACCCTGGTCGGCGTAGCGGACTGCTTTCGATTTTGAACTTCGTATCCGCTGCTGGGGAGGACGGGACACCCGCCCCCGCCTTCCCCCGCCCTTCCCCGCCCCTCTGCTTCCTCTCGGCTCGGGTGTAGGAGCCTTTTTGCCCCCTGAGGTGCTGGAACAGCCGGGCAGCGACTGCGGCAATGGTGAGGGCCCGGGCCGGGTGGGGCGGGCTGGGAGAGGGGCAGAGGGTGAGTAAAGTGTGTGCGACAGAGGAGTCCGAGGGCTGGGGCACTCCCGGGACCGCTAGTCCACAGGTGAGGTACCACTACAGGGGCAGGGCTGGGGCCGGAGCCTCCACTGCCCTCGCAGATGGGGAGGGAAAGTAGAGTGAGCCCCATCGGCTGTCCCTGTCCCGCGTGGAGCGAGTGATACTTGGCTTGCACTTCCCTGAGCCTAGTGGTTGCGAACATCGGCCTCAGAGTCAGACTGAGGTCCTGGTCATGGCCACTTACTTACCTGCTCTGTGATCCTGGGCAAGTCGTGTAAACTCTCTGAGCTTCCTTCTCCTCATCTGTGAAGTGGGGTCAGTAGCACCTACCTTGCTGGGTCCATGTGAGGTTAAAGAAAATAGAATGGCAGAGACCTATCTGTCCGGCACTGGGAACCCGCTCCTGAGAAGTGGTAGGTAACTTGATGACCTCTAGCCCTTCCTGGGGCTGTGAGGAGTCAGGCCTGGCCCGGGGAATTGGAAACCTGAGCAGATGAGGTGCTTGGAGATCGAGCCAGTGTATGGCAGGCTATTGGAAGGGTAAGAGAAAGATGTTTACTGCCAAAATTCCACTGAAGTTATCAGAGTGTGACATAGGCCTGACTCCCTCATAACCCCTATCTAGGGACACATTCCTGACATGAGTCATCCACCACTCCTGCTGCAAATTCTGTCCTCTGCCCTCCTTTGCCATCTCTGAGGCAAAGGTGTCAGGAACAGGTGGTGCCAGTTGCTGTCTTCCCCTCCCCTTGGGAAGATGGGCCCAACAGGAAGTGGGCCCCGGGCTTTAAGATTCTGCTGCAGAGAAGCTGGCAGAGGTGTGATGGAAGGGTCGCTATGGGTCGCCATTCCGGGATGGCCTCATTGCCAGGGCTCTGGAGGCAGGAAGAGGAAGCTAGGCAGGAAGGTAGTGCTGAGCTCTAAGGCCATGCCAGGAAACTGAGGGTGGCTCTGGGAATGGGACAGAGTCCAGACCCCACTTCCCATCATGCAGGGCAAGGGATCAGGCAGGGATGGGGTGGGCTTCCAGCTGGCCCTTAGCAGCTGGGGAGAAGAAGCTCCTGAAATGAAGGCTGAGGGTAGAATAATTTATTGGGGGAAACTGGGACACTTGGACTCTCACAGGTTGAGGCAAATAGTAGATCAGAGATTGGGAAGGGTACATCGATCTCTCCCTGTCCCATCTCCTGTCCCCACTCCTCTGTTCTTTCATTCCAGCCCTTTCCCTTCCTTCTTCCCATCCCCTGTCCCTACCTGGTTCCTCTTCCTTTCCCTTCTCTTTTCCTCTTCTCTGACTTAATCAAATATTTTTTGTTTTTCCTTTGTACCAGACATGGTGATGGAAGGGCATCAGGGATAGAGTAGGGACAGTGATGGGAAAGATGGAAATAGAATGGGTAATGATGTGAATTCATTTATCTTGTAGACAGTTCTCTCTCATGTGCTGCCTAAAGAATTTGGGTTTTGGCCTCCTTCACATGCAACTAGTTGGGCTGACAGTATCAAAAGGCCTGGTGAGTCCTTAGCCAGCCAGCTAAAGCATTTGGCCTCTCTTTGCCTACATTCAGGTTAGCACAAGTATTAAGAATGTGATCCTTGCCCTGGCCAAGTGGCTCAATTGGTTGGAGTGTCATCCATACACCAAAAGGCTGTGGGTTCGATCCCTGGTCAGGGTGCGTACCTAGGTTGTGGATTTGATCCTCAACTGGGGCTTGTAAGGGAGGCAGCCAATCCATGTTTGTCTCTCACATCAATGTTTCTCTCTTGCCCTTCCCCTCTCTCTAAAATCAATAAACTTATCCTCAGGTGAGGATTAAAAACAAAGAATGAGATCACTGAAAAAGAAAAAAGAATGTGATCCTCAGAGTCTAGGTTGGTTCAACTTCCAGGATTTCTACTCACTCGCTGTGTGACTGAGTGAATGATTTACCCCCTTTGAGCCTCAGTTTCTTATAAAACTGAGATAATAGTAATGTCCTCATTGGGTTGTTTTGAGGATTATTAAATGAGATAAAGCTAACAGAAAGCTAGCAACACTGCTTAGCTCAGAGTAGTGTCCACTGAATGGTGGCTGTTATGACTGTCAAGACTGTCAAGGCACCCTTCTTAACAGCCTGTAGTGCAGGGGTGTCAAACTCATTTTCACCAGGGGCCACATCAGCCTTGCGGTTGCCTTCAAAGGGCCGAATGTAACTTTAGGACTGTATAAATGTAACTACTCCTTAACAGTTAAGTGAGAGCTCGGCCCTGCCACCCAGTAGAAACAAGGTGGAGGGCTGGATTCGGCCTACGGGCCTTGTGTTTGCCACCTGTGCTGTAGTGCCTGATGGAAATAAACTAGATGCAGGTTCTCAAAGGCCCGTGTAAAGTTCTGTATGTAGGTTAGAAAAAATTAAGGGCACAAGTTTACCATAAGAAGGAGCTTGCTTGGCTGTGTATTTTGTAAAAACATCTAAAAGTTTTTTTGAGCACAAGTATTGTGCAGTTCTTGGGATCTGACTGTTACAAAAAAAGCTAGCCCTAGTGCGGCTCAGTGAAATGAGTACAGATCTACAAACCAAAAGGTCTCTGGTTCGACTCCCAGTCAGGTCCCACGTGGGTTGCAGGCCAGGTGCCCATTTGGAGGTGTGTGAGGCAACCGATTGATGTTTCTCCTCCTCTTTTTCTCCTTTTTCCTCTAAAAATAAATAAAAATTTTAAAAATAAAGCTAAGGAAAGTTGGACTAGTATTTATTGAGTATCTACTATGTGTCAGGAATTGTACCACACATTTTATTTATTATATGTTGCATGTCTTAGCTAACATTATGGTAGACATTATTATTGTCAGCATTTTATAGATGAGGAAGTGGCAGGTCAGAAAGGTCACATCCTCAGTCTTTAGTCACTCTGCCGGTGAGCAGCAGAGGCAGGGGTTGAAGGGACCCAGGGCTGCAATGCAGAGAGCCCTGTCCTAGTCTCTGACCTCAGGTGAGGAAGGAGCTGATACACCTGGTCGCTGCGCAGGCCCACTATGATGGCAGTTAGAATAGGGTTTCTTAGGCACCAATTTAGAGCAGAGACAAGAGAGGACGGGGAGATTTTGAGAGCTTTGTTTTTAGAGGAACTAAGGGCATTTGGCCTGGAGAAACCTGAGGGGACATTTGAGCAGCGAAGGAGGGGAATTCTGTACAGAGGGTCACTGTCTGTCATGAACATTTCATGTGTACTTACCACCCTCTGTCTGGCAGCATACCAGTGCTCCACTCTTCCCCTGGCTCACCACCTCAAGCCCTTCAGACCGCTGGCAGGGCTAGGCAGTGCCTCTCTCCCTACCCATCCTCTCTACACTCTATATCCCACCACCCCACCCCACCCCCCGCCTGGTGGACATTTCACACCCTTGCTGATGGCACTTCTCCCTCCTTCTGGTTGGCCTCTCTGCTCTAAGTTCTCACTTCCAACCATGCCAGTCTGCCACCAACAGAGAAATTATCTGAAACACCTCTACAGTGTCGCCCTTGGCTCAGGAACCTATGCTAGCTCCTGTTCTATCCCTCCAAGTGAGCTTCCTCTTTTTGACTTCTAGTGCTTTCTCCGGCCTTCCCTGCCCCTCTACCTTTGCCTTCTGCCTGGCCCTTCGCTGTCCTAAGTATGTCTCTGTCTCTCTATGCCCGGGATGCCCCAGCTCCACCCCATCCTTCAAGGGCTCGCCCCACCTGTCTGTGGAGGTTCTCGGGAAACACCCCTCTGCAGGCAGCTCCAACACTCACTCTTTGTATCTTCCAGTGCAACTCTTCTCTCTTCTCTCATTGTGTCATACATGTCTCCTTCCTCAGCCTTTAGGTATCTTCCTAAGAACAGGTGCAATTCATTCAGAAAATATTTTCCATGTGACTTCTGTGTGCCAGGCGCTAGTCTGAATTCAATGTGGCAGCAGGTAGCTTGGCCTTGACTCTGGTTGATACTTCCTTCCACATCCTATAGTTCTTTAGCTGAGTGGGGCCGAGGAGGGCCAGAAACTTGAGCCTGAGGCCTCTGTGTTTCTTGGAGTGGATGTGTTCTTTTAGGCCTGGACCTACCTTTCATCCAGACAGGCCTGGCATCCAGTGGGGGAAGGAGGCTGCAGATTGCAGTGGGAGGCATGGCCAGCTCTCCTAGAGAATGTGACCCGATGTCACCCCATGTTGGAGAATAAAATAACAACAGCTGTCACTTTCAGAGTAGAAAAAATAATATCCAATATCCCACTGATCTCTCATAGTGATTCTCATTTTTAAATTTTTGTCCATTTCTAAGTTTTTGCCTTGGATGATTTGAATGTGGGGAATGCCTTGGACTGTTTGTAAGTGAGAGGCTCTGCCCTGGCTGGTGCGGCTCAGTGGACTGAGTGCCGGCCTGCAAACCAAAAGGTTTCCGGTCAGGGCACATGCCTGGGTTGCAGGCCAGGTCCCCTGTTGGGGCATGTGAGAGGCAACGAACTGATGTTTCTCTCACACATTGATGTGTCTCTCCTTTTCTTCCCCTCTCTCTAAAAATAAATAAAATCTTAAAAATAAAGTGAGAGGCTCCAAATAATAGGACCTTGTTGAATAATCTAGTTGTCATAATAGTGTTGATGATTGTTGACGTAGGAACAGGTAGAGACGAGTGCAGCTTCCCCGCTCTCTTTGTTACCCTCCTTGTTCCTCAGTTACTACTTCACCTGGCCTGTGAGCACACCCATCTGCCATGGTTTGCTGTCTCCTTTTGAGACAAATATTGCTTTTCTAGCTTGTGAACAAATATTGACCTGCTTGGGTTTCAGATGCTACCCCTTGAAACTCCTGCTGGGCTGGATAAACACACTGGGGTAAGAGCTCTTGAGAATAAGTTACTTTTGGATAGGCTATAATGCAACCGACACACTCAGTGAGTCCTTGCAATGGTCAGCACTGTGCTGGCCCCCTGGGGCCCTGGTTCCAGGCCGACAGAGGAAGGGCACTGGGCCCTGGCTTCCCTCTGGGAGCTTGTGCGCCAGTGGGGAGGTAGGAATCACGAACTGGGAATGCCTGGAGCTTGTGTGCAAGGCACCTTCAAGGATCCTGAATGAAAATTCTTGTCTGAGTAGGCGGTGGTCCTCTGTGACCACTGTATCCCTTCCTTTTCTGTGGTTTTAAGTGGAATTCAGTCTAGTGCCAAAGCGTCTGAGGCAGACAATGGGCAATATGTTTTGGCAGGAAAGGGAGCTTGGCCAATGATCTGTGGGGAGGAGATGAGAAGAGGGATGGGCTGTGGGGGGTCTAGACTGGGAGGAGGGAATTGCTGTGGTTTGTTAATCCTCTTGTATTCATCTCCCAGACCTGTCACTCCACCTGCTCCTGGGCCTTCCATTCTCCCCAGGACCTCCTGCCCCAGGTCTCTCTTGGTTGCATGTGTCCAAAGTCCAGTTCCTTTCTTGTGATCCAAGGTTTTTTCCCTCTCCCCGTCCTCTCAGCATCCTGCAGCTTAGACCCTGCACCTCCCTTCCCAGTCCTTTGAAATGAACTGGGTACTTTTGTCAGTTAGGGCCGCTGCCCAGGCTGGGGGATCCAAGACTTGATCTCATGTATGTGAGTCCGACCCCAGTGAAGACCCTGGCTAGCCGGAAGGATGGAGGTCAGAGGCCAGGAAGGCTGAGATTCCAGGAAGAGAGGGAGTCAACTTTGAGCATTGATGTAGGAACAGGTTAGGCCAGAAGGCAGAACTGGCTTGACCAGTCAGAGGCCCGAGGAGGGAGATCTGATCTTAGTTTGTGTCTGTGGATTAGGCAGAGACTATGATGTGTGATGGTCCAAAATTGCCATTTTAGCTCAGTGGGGTAGATTTTTCTTGTTGGCCTCTAGCCAAGTAGCTTGGTCCCCTCCTCTTTGTTAGGGGAAGCCATAGGGCAGGTGAGCAAAGTGTTTCCTTTGTGAGAGCATGGGGTCCTGGGAAGGTGCCATCCTGGGGTACCTTAGTGGAAGCTGAGATGCTGGAAGCCAAGGCTGACCTAGGACCTGCCTTGATGGGCAAGAAGAGGGGCCTATGAGACCAAGGTGAGCCGTACACACTTGGGAGGCCAGCCCTTGACTCCACACATATTGTATCCTTACACGAAAGAGCCATTTCCCCTACCATACATTACACACGTGTGCGCGCATACACACACAGTGGGAGCAAGGAGACCTCTGGGTCTCAGGACCAGATGAGGGCCAGGTTGGGGTTTCATTCAGCTCTGACCTTGGGCTTGGTACCCAGGCAGGGAAAGAGTTGGAGCTGTGCCAGCAGCAGGCAGAAGAGGTGAAGGAAATCATGCTCAAGAACTTCGACAAGGTCCTGGAGCGCGATGGGAAACTGGCGGACCTGGAGCAGCGTTCAGACCAACTCCTGGACATGGTGTGAGGCCTGGGGGAGCAGGGAGATGGGGAGGCTAGGAGCCATCAGAGGGAGCTGTTAGGCTGTGCTCAGGGTCTCCAGGCCCTTGTGGAAACCTGAGGGCCAGTGTGGGGCCTATGGGTTTCTTGAGGCACCCCTATCCTAGATATGCAATGGGTAGGCCTTGGTTTGAAGCTGTGGAGCTTCCCAAAGATTGAGGACTGACATTGTTAACTAGGGGTGAACCCATAGGGCCGCAAGTCAAGGGCTACACCAGTGTCTGAGAACAGGAGTCAGGCTGGGAGGATCCCAAGGCAGGGTATGTGGGGAAGGGGAGCATGCAGATGGAAAGGATGCAGGAGGAGACTACATCTTGCTGGGGTGGGGTTGGGAGGAGCTGGCTCTGGGGCTCTGCAGAACCACTAACTCCCATCCTATGTCTGGGGGCATCCACAGAGCTCAGCTTTCAGCAAGACAACCAAGACCCTGGCCGAGAAGAAGCGCTGGAAGAACACACGTTGGCGTATCTACCTTGGACTGGTGGTGGGCGGGGGCCTGCTCATCATCCTGATTGTGTTGCTGGTCATCTTTCTCCCACAGAGAAGTGAGGGCAGCGGTGCCCCACAGGCCCAGGACGCAGGTGCTGCCTCGGGGCCCGGGGACTGGAGGAGAGGTCAAACGACCTCAGTGACTGGTTCTGGACTCCAGAGAACCTTGGCATTTGCTCCCACCTGAGCCACTGCAGTGAGTGCCCAAGGGCAGCTCCAAAGTGTGCACCTTTGCATCTCCTATCATGCCACACACTGGCCCTTGAGGGCAGCCTGCTGCACTGGCCATGCCAGGCTTGCCCCACTTGGAGCTCAGTAAATGCTGCTGCTTGGTTAAAAGCTGCTGTTTGATTGACAGCTGGTATGTGTGTGTGTGTGTGTTTCAAGGTCTCCAGCTGGTTCATTTTGCTCTGCCTTTACCCTTTAGGCTACTTAGAAAGGCTACCAACCGAGGGCTCCATTCTTGGGAAGTGGCCCCTTCCTCTCACTTCCTTACTTGATCCAACCCTACATAGATAGGTGTAAAGGCACAACTGCCCCCAAACAAGACCCTTCAAGTGTTGCCCTCTGAGCGTGTTTCTCTGAGAATGAAATCTGTTATTATTCATTCTGGGGAGGCTCAGAGGACCAGTGGCATTCCAGATGGGACGGCAAAGAGGAAAGCACTTCAGAGATTTTTACATCAGGAGGCTCTCACCTTCAGATAGACTTTTGTCCTCTGAACACTTCCTCCTCCCCAGTTTCTCTGCTCATGTTTTTCCTCAAGCTTTACATCAAATCACAGATGAGGCAGGTGGCAGTGGAAACAAAAAGGGTCACTGTAGAGCTGTGATGCAGTCACAAAGGATGACCTGGGGTTTACCCAGTAGGAAAGAATTTGGAAGCCCTGGCTGGGGAGCTCAGTCGGTTAGAGCATCATCCTGATACACCAAGGTTGGGGGTTTGATCTCAGGTCAGGGCACATACAAGAGGTAACTGACCAATGAACGCATTAATAAGTGGAACAACGAATTGATGTTCCTCTTTCTCTCGCTTCCTGTCTCTCTAAAATTAATAAATAAAAAAAAAACCCATAGGCTTGGCTGGTGCAACTGAGTGGATTGAGTGCCAGCCTGTGAACTGAAAGGTCGCCAGTTTGATTCCCAGTCAGGGCACATGTCTGGGTGCCCTGGTTGGGTGCTTGTGAGAGGCAACTGATCGATGTTATCTCCCTCACATCAATGTTTCTCTCCCTGTCTTTCTCCCTCATTTCCCCCTTCTCTAAGAAGTAAATAAATAAAATCTTAAAAAAAATAAAAGTAAAAAATACTTTGAAGAAAATAGAGAATTTGAGCTTTTTAAAGCTCCAGGGCCAAACAGGTCGAGTAGGCAGTGACTTCAGTGACCACAGGAAAAAAAATCTTTGGGTAAAGGCCACAGAAGGGGGAAGGAAGCCCTACTCTAAAACCTCAAAACCGCGGAAACACAGTAGCACATTCCTTGGGCTACTTAACTGCATTTCCAACTCAAGTGGGAGTGGAAAGTGAATTCAGGGTCAAGGATGGAAGAGACGTTCCTTATTAGGTAGAGAGAGGGCTGTTGACAGAGAAACTATAAAAACCCCAGGAGCTGTGTGAACCCCTCACAGAGCTCATGATTTCAGAGGCAGAATAGTGAGAAGCTATAAAAATTTCTTGGCAAGTGGAATGGGGAAACTGGGATGGACAGCTGAACAAGCTGACTGAGCAATTTACAGCCAGGTACAGAAGGTCACCAGGTTGGAAAGCCTCAGGTGCCTAGCAACGGGCAAAACTGGTGCCACCCCTAGGGTGGCCCTTCTTTCTCTGGTGTATTGCTGGCCATGCAGTTTAGACGCCCTGATCTTTCCTCCCTAGAGAAAATATCTAGGCCTCAATAGCATTGCAGCTCCAGGCCCAGAAAAGCAGCAAAACCAGGTGGTAGGTCAGGATCAGTTTCAATGACTAATGACTCCTGGCTCAATTAATAGAGACTGACCTTGAAAAGACGCACCTGGAAAAGCTGCTGAATATTCTATTGAGATCCTTCCCTAAGATCTCCTCTAAACTCCCAGCCTTTAAAACCGTTAAGACGAAGGATCCAGGACACACTCTCCCTTCCGGCCTGTGCCTTTCCCGTTTTTCCCCGCCATAGGCATGCATCTTCTGAACTCTAAGGGATCCCATGAGACTTGCAACCAGGGGAGCAATGGGCAGCAGCAGCTTGTCCCAAGCTGACCCCCTGAACCTGTCCCCAAGGTCCCCCTTGTCTCTCACTTCCCTGTGAGCTAAAAGCAGCCCTCCCTTGGCTCACTTCTTTCCCTAATGTTTCTAGGGAGCCAAAGCAGCCCTTCCTAGGCTCTCTCCTGTTGCTTCTCATGTCCTAAGCCCTTCCTTGTCTCACTGTCCCCAGCTTTAATAAACATACTCTCCAAAATCACCTGGACTTGTGTTGTGAAATCTTTCCTGCACCAAGTCAAAAACCCACAAGTTACAGGCTGGTCTGAGGCAGACTCACTCTGGGCTGGCCCCTGACCTGTAACACTTCCGCTGGGCTCACTACCGTCTTCCTTCCCTGGGAAAGATGGAGGACAGCACTTGGCCTTCACTTGGATCCCATGTGAAACTGGGCAAGCCACTTCCCTCACCTGGGTTTTTTGTGTATAAAAAGGAATAACAACGCTTAGCTCCCAGGACAATCGTGAGGATTATTTATGTATGTGTAAAGTTTCCACCCATCAATGAAGGTTCTAGATGCCAAATAAATGGTAGCTATCATCGAAATCATTTAGTGCTCACCTCTGCCTCATGTTGGAGTCACGTAGAATTTATAAAAATCCCACACCCGGGCCTAGATCAGTTATCAGAATCTTTGAGGGTTAAGTATCAGACTATTTTTTCCCCCTGAAGCTGCAATCTCTCCTCTTTTCCAGGAGATTCATGGGTAGCCAGGGATGCAAACTGCTTAATTCAAGCCACTACAGGAGCTCAGGGAGAAGTTAGCAATGGGCTTAAGGTCACACTGATAGTCTCATGAGCTGGTAAGGCCCCAGGTTCCCCAGCAAGTATCCCTCTATTGGTTGGGGAGGTTTGCCACTCACCCTTTACTTTTGTGCCTAAAACAAAAGAAATGAGCAGAAAGTTTTGGAATTTTTTTTTTGTGGGGGCAGGGGGTGTCGGTTCGGGGAGGAATCAAACGCCAACTCCTGAACCAAATAGAACTCAGGGGTTCATAATGCCCGGTGGGTCAAGGGTCGAGCAGCGGGAAGCGCCCCGACTACGGGCTCTTCCGCTAGTCTCTTAGACCCCTGAGCCCCGGGCCAGCGTCTCCTTTCTGAGTGACCTTCAGCATCTGCACCGCTAAAGCACTCTGAGCCCCAGAACTGAGGACCCCTACAGCCCACTTAGCTTTTCAGGACGCTGTTGGGCGCGGTCTACACGTCACTCCCACATACCTATCCACTCTAGCCTCAGGCTGAAAAGTTTTGTATTCAGCCCCGGCCCCTGCCATTGGCTTTTTCCTTTGGCCACCTGACTTATTTGAGCCAATGAGAGGTGAGAAAATTAATACTTCCGCTTTCTGTTTGCCTAATGAACCACCGAGTCCACCTTTCGGATGCTATGATTGGACATATTCTCTCATCTCGTCAGCTTATTGGCCAGTACTGTGAAAACGTAGTCTTAAGGGTCCGAGGGCTGCTGTGTCAGACAGCTGGGCTGCCATGGCGTCCTACTTTGAGGAACACGACTGCGAGCCCACGGACCCGGAGCAGGAGGCCCGAACCAACATGCTGCTGGAGCTCGCTAGGTGGATGGCCGAGGCTGGGAGGTGGGACCAGGGAGCAGGTTTCTGGGTTGGGGCTGGCTGGAGAAGACTGGTTATCTGGGGTAGCAGATTCTGGGGAGGACGGATGAATGATCTGGAGTTAGTCTGGAGGCCAGATTTGAGGGAAGTCGATCATTTGAATCGTCCTTGGGCCTCCCGGCTAAGGGGATTCTGGGAAAGACTGGATGGAGTAGGGGGAATCGGTGACGGGAAGGCAGCGGGCGCTAGGACGTGCCGGAGGACAGCCGTGGGGGCGGGGTAGGGGCCGTGTAGGTGTGAGTAGGTACATTGGTTAGGAACACCAGGCTTGCCGACACTGCCACATGGAATCTGGCTTTACCAGGTCATTCCTGGGTGGCCTGAGTAACTTCTCTGAGCCTGTTGCCTCAAATGCAAAATGATAATAAACAGCCTGCGTGCTTGAGGTTGTCTGATAGCAGGTGTAAACCATTTCTCACTCTGCTTTTAATCTAGTGGGCACTACTGATTGGGGTAGCTAAATTGTTATCACTAGTTCGACAAGGTATTTACCTATTGAGGCTGAGTGCATTGTGGAGGCAAAGAGGAAGTATGGTTTTCTCTGATTCTGGCCTTGCGTCTTTTTTCTCAGGTCACTTTTCAATAGTATGGACATTGGAGGTTTGGGATTGGTAGTAGATTGGGATCACCACCTGCCTCCACCTGCTGCCAAGACTGTGGTTGAGAACCTCCCCAGGATAGTCATTAGAGGCTCTCAGTCTGGTGAGAACACTTTCTGTTCTTTGGGGCAGGTCCGCCAGACCCCTTCGCCCACATCCCTCTCAAGCCAGACTGTGCACTGGCCCTTCAGTTTTCCAGGCCAGGTTGGGGCGAGTGTCCTTTAGGAGTGGGAGCTGGGAGGTGGGGCCTGTAGCAGCTGTCCTGATCAGTGCTCCCTCCTAAAGAGCTCAAGTGCCCCGTGTGTCTTTTGGAATTTGAGGAGGAGGAGACTGCCATTGAGATGCCTTGCCATCACTTCTTCCATTCCAACTGTATTCTGCCCTGGCTGAACAAGGTACTGCTTCCTTTCCCCCAGCCCTCACTCTGTCCAGTTTTCAAACCCCTTTCTTTTTATGAACTGTTGGGGATTCAGAGAAGGAAGGGTCAGGGTAAGAACTAGGAGTAGGGGATGGATATTAACTTCTAAAAATCAGACCTGGGCGGGAACACTGTTTGACCCAGTGTTTTACTCCTGTTTTACCCAGACAAATTCCTGTCCCCTTTGTCGCCATGAGCTACCCACTGATGACGACACTTACGAGGAGCACAGACGAGATAAGGTAGGAGCTAGTGGTAACAGGGCTCCCTCAGGCTAATCTTGATTCCCCACCTCAGCATGCCTGAGAACAGGGAGAGCTAGTTCCATCAGAGCTGCCCCGTCCCCTCACCTATAAGGGCTCAGATATGGCCCCTGCCTTTCCTTCAGGCTCGCAAGCAGCAGCAGAAGCACCGACTGGAGAACCTGCATGGAGCCATGTACACATGAGGTGGCTGGGGCTGATCGGTGGTCCTCCACATCTTTCTCTTGCACCTTGAATCCTCATTAAAGGTTTCTTTACCTATCCTGCGACTGCATTGCTCACAGGTCTGGGCGTGGGTTCTGCACCCTCCATGAGGGCCCTACTGCTATTGGGGAATGTGGGCCTGGACTGCAGAAGACACTAGGATACACATCCTTCCCTGCTGGCCTGAGGGCAGTGGAGGCCCAGGTCAAGAACCTGGCCACTGGACCAGCTACGGCTTGGGCCTATGTGTTCATGGCTGGAAAGCAAAATATGTCACGGTCTGGCACACAGTAGACATTTAAAGATGCATCCCTCTTCCCTGCAGTTTTTAGTCAACCCTGGTTGACTAAATTTCTTCTTGCTTATAACATTTTTAAAGCTGCTCTTTACACAACTCTCTGCACCCCCATCCCCTTATATGAAGGAATCCAACTTCAAACCAGACTTTGAGTGGAGGAAGGAAGTGTGGAATGATCAGATCAGTCAGTTCTTTAAACTGCTTAAAAGCCCAAACAGGGCTTCAGGCTCTTGAGGGGTATTTGGCTAGCACCTGCCACCCTTTGTTTCTGGCAACCCTGCTCTCAAAGAGTACTGGGCACTCAGGACTCTTCCTAGGGGGACAGGCTTCCTCTGGTTCTTTCCCAGAGAAAGCTGACCTGAATCAGGCCCTCTGACTCTCCAGAACAGACTACAAACATGCAAATTAGAATTCTTTTAATAGATATATATATATATATATATAAAAGTACTAAAATACCCACATGGTTCTGCTGTGTTATTTGCCCTAAAAAATATAAGGGGCAGAGTGAAGAATCCCAGGGCCCAAAAGTGGGCCTTCCCACATACTAAGGCATACCCCCTACCCCCAGCACTTCTATCCTTGCCATTCCCAGCCCCCAATTCCTGCAGCACGAAACCCCAGTGGTCTGGCCCTGGCACTGGGGAATAGAAGGCACCTGAAGGGTTGGCTGGGTGACTGAGGATATGTGACCTTTAAACATAAAGACAGTGGGGAGCGGGTCGTGCACAGCTCAGGTAGCTGCCAGGGCCCGCTCCTCTATGGCACAGGTGGGTGTGGGATGGCCCCTCGTCCAGGAGCAAGGAAGCCTATATCCCAACAGAATACTTTCTCAAAATTTTTTTGGTACAAAATAAATGCAAAGAAGACACAGGTGGGGACAGTGGAAGCTGGGCCAGCTACCCTCTCCAGACCTCAGATCATGGCTATGCTCTCAGGGGCGCAGTTGAGGTGAGTGGAGGTGCTGGTGCTCCCGGAGGACTTGCAGGCCCGGCCAGCAGGCTGCAGTGCAGCCACCAGTGTCTCTGAGGAGACTGTCCCGAACTCGTAGCAGAAGGTGCCGTAGAAAATGAGGATGTCGATGACAAACACCCACTCGCACAGGGCTGCCCCGTGCTGCAGCTGAGAACTCTCATGGATGAAGAAGACGCCGCCTGGAATGGGGCTAAGGAAAGGTCCAGTAGGATGTGTGGGGGACTGGCAACACACCTGCCTTCCCTGATCTGTAACTATGCTGGGGTAAAGGACTAGGCCTGACATCTCAGGAGAGGGAATGGAAGACCACACTGGGCAGTGGTATCTGGAAAGTGTGCCATTCTCCCCCAGTCATCTGGGATGAGAGAAGGGCTGGGCTATCTTGGAAGGATACTGAGGATCAGGACGACAAAGGCGATGGCTGCCAGCACAATCCTCAGGTAGGCCATAGCCAGGTCCTGGGGGGCGGTGGCCCCATGGTAGGAGAGGACACAGTGCAGGCAGACAAACAGCAACCCAGCCGGGAAGGCCACACCAGCTCCGATGTAATGCAGAGACTTAGCATGATCCACCTAGGCCCAGAGAGAAGGCTCATCAGTGAAGTAGCCCTGCTCCTCTATCCCCTTCATAGCTCTTCTTTCTCTTCCTCCTTTTTCTCCCAGGCCCTGCTTCCCTCACCCCCAACCCTGAGGGGCTGCCCTTGCATCTTGGGTCAACCCTCAGGAAACTTGAGGGTCCCGGCAGGCAGCCATACCCTTTTAAGGGAAGTTCAAGAGGTGGATAGGTGGGTCTACCTGAAAGTTTCCGACCACCACAAGGCCTGCAGCATTGGTGCAGCCTGTGATGAGTGTTGTGGTGTTAATCCAGGAATGCCGACTCTGCTCCAGGAGCTGCCCGTAGAGCAGGAGGCAGAGCAGGGCCACTGGGGAAGAAGAGCATGAGTGGAGCCTGCTAGCTCTCACCCCTTCAGACACTCTGAGAGCCACGAGGGAATAGATGGGTGGGTGGTGAACAGGGTTTCCTCAGGTTCCAGCCAGCAGAACGGCTGTGTGGGAGTCAGCCTCTGGCTTTCATGAAACAGGGATAGAAGTGGCCCCTCTTGCTTTAGCCCTTGGTTGAGTGGGCTTGGTTGGGTAGCCCTTGGTAAACAAGGGCTTCCTAGGGGGAGGGTGTGGAGGGATGGGCTGGACCAGGCTGGCTATGGGGTCTAAGGGCACAACTCACCCATGAAAGCACCCACGTTGCCAATGAGGCTGAAGAGGCAACTCTCTGGGGGATATGTGCCGCACTTGCTGAGGGGAAGGGGGCAAGGACAAAGTGAGAGAGGGGCAGCAGCACCCGAGGGCCCCCCTTCTGGCCCACTTGCTTTCTCTGTGCTTGATTTAAGCTACTGATTTATGAGAAGGACTAGTGTTTCTCACAAACTGGTCCCAGGCTGGCACTCCTTCCCCTCCAAATAAAGCAAAGCTTGTGTATGACAGGTTAGGAAGTACCCAGAATTACTAGGCAGACCCTGAGACTTCTTGGATTCCCCAAGACTGTCGAGGTCTGTAGCCTGTCTGGCTGTCCTTGAGCCAGATCTTGGGCTGGGTAATCAGAGGGCTTGAGCTTAAATCTAGCTATCTCTACTTAAGAGCTGCGTGACCTAAATGGATGACATACCTCAATTTCAGTTTCCTTGCTTATAAAATAGTGAAAACAATAGCTGCCTCAGTGGTGAGAATTAAATGGCGTTATTCATGTAAAGCATTCAGCACAGTGCCTGGCACACAGTAACTGTCAAGGAGCACTGTATTAAGTGCTCTTAATATAATTATTATTCCTGTGAGACCCTTTGGGACAGGCCTTTGCTTGATGAGGGGCTTGGCTGGGAGTCTATCAGTGCCTTGGATCTCTCTGATCTGCCCAGTTTCCAGGCCTTACCTGATGAGGGGGACATCATCCAGGGTGCAGCAGGTCTTGGGACCCCCTTGCTCAGTGGGGTCAGGAGAGCAGGACTCGTTGTAGGACCTGGAAGGCAGGACAGAGTAGATTGGTGGAAACGGGTTCCCCTAACCACTTGGCCTTTACGTCAGAGACCACCCTGCCAGACCTCCCTTATCAGGGAGCAGGAGAGCCCACTTCCCAGGGCCTGCCTGAGACAAAAGCCAAGGGGGTGAAGGGATGGTGGGAAGCAGGTAAGTGGGCACAAAGCCATGCCTGGGGAGGGGCAGGTGCGCCAATGCCAAAGAAGAGCAGTGAGGCTCAGGGTCTCCGTCTGGCTCGCAGCAGCCCCGGCCCAAGAGGGAACAGAGATGAAGGGAGCTTTAGAGTGAGGCTGTCTGCAGAGTGCGCCATACCAGTTCTCCACAGGGCACACGTGGCGGTTCATCACGGCCATGGCATACCTGTGGGAGCAGAACTGTCACCTGATGACCCTCCCAGCCAAGCCCAGCCTTCCCCCACTGACCACTGTCTTTTCCCTTGATTTTGGCCCCATTCAGCCTCTTTGTCCTCACTAGGGATTCAAGCTGGGGTGGCCCTGAGGCCTGATGCCACACTAGAACCCACAGCATAGCCACAAACTAGAGGATCTCTGGAAGCTGCTCTAGCAGATCTTTTGGGGCCACCTTGCGGGACAGCTTGTCCCAAGGGACTGACTGTGTGCCCAGACACCAGGCCAGGCTTCAGAGACAGATGACCCTGGGTATCACCCTGGAGCCTGCAACAGGACAAGGGACTCTGTGTATCCCATCAAGCTCTTGGCTAGGTCCTGTCCCTCCTCAGCCTGGGCCCATTTTGTTCCCTGGCTGTCTCCCCCTCCCCCTCTTTACTTACACAGTCCATAGGCCAGTGATGGAGAATGCTGACAAGCTGACAGGAAGGAGGATCCAGGCGGTCATGAGGGGGGGGAGCCAGGGTGGTAGTGGTGTGGGAGGGATGACAAGAGGTAGGTGGGGAGGAGGGGGCAGGACCAGCTACCTTAAGATACTTCTCCAAAACCATCAACTGCCCCAGCCTGGTGGAGAGAGAGGGGTCAAAGTCCAGGGTCCAGTAAATGGCTAAAGCCGTAAGGGGTGGGGTGTTAGGGCATCAGCTGATTCGGGGCACCCACTGGAGCTCAGAGTGCCCACACTTTGGGCTCAGCCCACACCAGAATGCGGTCACCTCTGGCACCCACCGGGGCCTCCGCGTCCCACCCAAAAGCCACCGGCTTGCTTAGGGACTCAGGCAGCGCCATAACATCTGCACAGGTAATAGTCACCCTCCCTCGCCTGAGGTAGCCAGGCTGGACGCCATGCTACAGTTAGGACGGTCTAGGGTACAAGCCAAAGAAAGCCTGGAGGAAATTCAGGCCCGGTAGAGGGGCGGCCACACGCAGGGAACCACGCGACTACCGCACCCCGAGGAAGGGCGGGCTCAAGCGGGAAGCCCAGCCCGGCCCGCGTGGGTGCTTGGAGCCCGTGGCCAGCGTGTCTCCGGAACTGGGGAACAAGCCGTCTTCGGTGATCCTTGGGGGTCCTGAGAAGTAGGGGGCCCAGTACGCACCTCCCCAGAGCGCCCCGCGGCTGCCCCGCACTACTCAGTCCGGCGTGGCGCCATCCGGGGCTGAGGCCCTCAAAGCGGCCCTGCAGGTTTAAAGGGCCGGCGGCCACGCCCCCACCATAGGCCGCGCGGCGCCGCGCCGCCCGCCGGGACCTGGAGTCCGTGCGCCGCGGGCCCCGCGCTCTGCTCGGGACTACAAATCCCGAGCTCCAGCGCAGAGACCGGGGCAACGGATGTGCTGCCCAGCCTCGGGGACCCGGGCACTGTGACTCCGGCGGCGGCTGTGACTCCGAGATGTCCAAAGGATAGTCCCGGTTTCCCGTTCCTGCGGCGGAAGCTTCGGAAGGCGGGAAACGGAGGGGGTGGGATCGCGCGGGGAGGTGCAGCACCTTCCACCACCGCCTGTGATCGTCTTCCTGCACGTGGCTGGAGGTAGCCTCCCTTCGCCGCTGGGCACATTCCGCGGCGGGGAAGGGCCGACAACCACAGAGACTCCGGGTGATCTTATCGTGGCGCCGCAGGCCTGCTTCTGTTCCAGGCTAGGTGCCTCGCAGAGAAGCTAGCTCTTCCTTAAGGTCAAGCACCCATGATTTGACTTAAGCTTCCACGGACGCAGCAAATTTTGGAGGGTGCTACTTTCACCGGATACATTTTCAAGGCTACAAGTACACATAGTACTACTGTCCAGAAGTCCAAAATATGTTACCCCACTGCTCAACACTTAACTTGAAGCACGGGGGTAGAGGCCAATTCTAAGTAGACACACATGGCCAGGTGTTGGTACGCAACAAGAGCAGGTGGGAGACCCAGAGCAATTTAAGAAAAGGAAGCAGGATATTGTGGAAATAAATTACCTACAGGACAAGAGAGCCCTTGTGGTTCTTTTCCTAGTTAAAAGGGCGGAATACTTCTTTGAACATACCGGAAAGGTGCCTGGAACTCTAAAAGGAAGCCCAGCGTCTGCTGGGAGATTTTGTGAGACGACACTGGCGCCAACAAATCATTATCTTAACGAGCATGGGCCCAGGCTGCCAGGAGGCAGGGAGTCGTGAAGTCCCACAGCATTGGCGAGGCAAAGGAAAAACTGCCCAGTACTGTGAAGAAAATGAAGCAGGTAAGCTGGACAATGGCTTGAGAAAAAAAGTTTTTTTGGATCCAGTGGCAGTTAAAAATGGAAAGAGAAAACCTGTTGGAGAGACCTTTTCCAAATTGCATCAGGACAAGCAGCAGAAGCATGGCTGTACAGAGTGATTATAAGATGACCAGGCCAAACGGACCAGTGGGGTGTAAAACTCAGCCCAGCTGGCTGTACTCGGTGCCCC
Organism: Tonatia bakeri; assembly: GCA_004024845.1. NCBI lineage: Eukaryota > Metazoa > Chordata > Mammalia > Chiroptera > Phyllostomidae > Tonatia > Tonatia bakeri. The sequence goes on along the minus strand of PVIA01008771.1, from coordinate 42,014 downwards.
AGGACAGAGGGGTCCCTCTTTCCGATTCAGTCTCCATCTTCTCCCTCAGGTGTGTTTGTTGGCACAGGCTCTTTTCCTCACCTGCCCAGCGGAGCTATGAACCCTCACCATTTCCTGTTTCATCAGCAGCTTTGCCATTTTTAGTCAGTACTGTTTCTTATTGATCTGGGTTTGTGTTCCTGTCCAACCTTTATCTTGGGGTTGGCCCGAGAGGACTAGTCAAGTTCTAAACTGGCTGTTTTAACATAAAGTGGTGGACAAGCATTGTAGAGCTGTGACAAGAAGGGAGATTTTGGCTTACTATGACATGAGTAGTCCCTAAAATAGAATTACCCCCCAAAATAGAGCTCCCTGGGACTGAAAGGCTCTTCATGTGTAGTCGGTAAAGGGGGAGTCATGTATCTGACAAGTAGGACCAGATGTCTTTAAAAGTCCCTTCCAGCTCTAAAGCCACATGAGTCTAGATGCTATGTTCCCACCAGGACAGTTCTTTAAATAGGCTAAAGCAAGAGATAATATTTCAAATGCTGATTCTGTGGTGCTGAATGATGTCCGGGGCAGGCATTTAACCTTCACTTTCCTTACACACACAAGTGATTTCACAACTCTTGGCAAAAACAGTGCTGTAAAAATAACGTTTATTGGTTAAAAACAATACTGTCTTTGAAAAGTACCTTCCTTCCAGTATTTTCAAATTATTTGCATACTTCACTTTATTCACCCACAAAGCAGAAACAATGAAATGAGAAAACAGAAGACTATATGGCTTTTATACATTTAACATCACAGCATAACCAGTGTAACCAGTCTGCCGTTCTGGTGGCTCTGAAAAGGCAGGGGAGCTATTCACTCAGGCTTTCACTTCTAGTATCACTCCAATTACTGAGGAAATTTGGGGTGGGTGCCTATGGCTTCTTTTTTAAAAAAGATTTTACTTACGTATTTTTAGAGAGAGGGGATGGGGGAGAGGGAGAGAACTATCACTAGGTTGCCTCTTGTACACACCCCAAGTAGGGACTGAACCCGTAACCCAGCCATGTGCACTGTCTGGGAATCGAACTGTCGACCTTTTGCTTTGTGGGATGGTGCTCAACCAACTGAACCACACCCATCAGGGCCTTATGGCTTCTTAGCCATCTAATTCCTCAAGGCGAGGAATTCAAGGAGGGAATGTTTCATGTTTAAAATGTTTCAAATAATTTTCAACATTCCAATGTGATTCTCTCAAAAGGCTCAGAGATAGGAAAATAATCTGTCTTTACTTCTCTTTTCTGTATATAAAAGTTTTATTTGTATTTGTGAACCAGTTGGGATCTACTACCCAACCACCTACAGATCCCACCGAATGTGCAGCAGGTTGAATACTCACTACCCTAGGCTCACCTCTAGTTGGCAGTGCCTTCAGGGGAGACCATGGAGATGGAATGTCCCTTTCATAGGCTCTCCCAGAGTGAGCATTTGTTATTGCCACACTGGTCCTGCTATCTGGCCAGCCTCCACAGGCTCCTATTCTCTCTCACTCAATACAAAGCTTTACATTCTTTTCTTGCTTTTTGTTCATCAAAGATTTCCATGCTTGCCAACTGGCTGGAACTCAAGCTTTAGTGTTTATTTTTGCACAGCCCAAACCCCTGCAAACCCCAGCTTCCTTCTGTATTTCCCACTGTGGCCCAGGAAACACAAAACCTTAAAATCCAAGGCTTACCCTCAGTAAGTGAAGGAACACTTACATAAGATACCTATCAGGCTACCAGACTTTTTCTTCTTCTTCTTTTTTTTAGATAGCCAAGAATGCATCTAGTCAAGTGGGTATTGAATCTGATGCAGCCTGCTGGAAAGCTCCAGCTAGTCCAACGCTGTTGCCACTGCACCACACAGCACTGGACAATCCCTTTTGGGAACAGTTAGAGCCTGTGGGAAATGCTCTGAACAATTCCCTTGATGGCAAAGCACCGATTTTGAAAACAGCTGAGAGATGTCTGGAGGCAAGCCTAGTGAATAAACTGGGCCCCAGATAATGGGTGGCAATAGCCAATGAGCCTGTGCTAGAAAGCTCTCTGATGGCTGAGGGCCAACACCAGAGAAGCATTTCAGGCACGCCTGCAGTAATGGCAGCCTCATCACCAATAATTCTTCTCTGAAGGACAACCTCAGTGAGTACCAGGCCTAGTGATTTATGGAGTCATACTGCATGAATTCGCTAAGAATTAGAGTGCTTTCTTGACTGGAAAATATTTTGTATGCACTTGATAGGCAAAGTGCTTCAAGAAAAAATTTACATGCAAGCAGTTCCCATCAGTTTCTTACCTGAGTGTGTAAGGATTACATGACAAACACATAAAGACAGTAGGTACATGCTTCCCTTCTCACAAAACAGAATAGAGGCTAAACTTTCAGGTGCTATGCCCAACCTCTTCTGGTCTTGTTTCTAAATTTCTATAATAAATCCAGGAAGCAGGCCATTCAGCTGTGAGAAGATGGACCCCAAAGGTATTTCCAGATTGGGAAGCCCAAGAGTTCCAATGAGATTCTATGTCCAAGTCAGATCAGTTGAAGAGCTGGAAGACTTAAAAATAACTGGTTCTCCGAGCTGCAGGGAGATTGGGGTGATGGCACAGCCTCCTTGACTCAGGAAGCTCTGGAGGGTAGTTAACATTGTAAGTCAAAAGGCACTTGGAGTCCAGCTGAATAAATAGAGGGCAGACTTTCTCCTTTAAAAGTAGAACTGTGCTCAGGCCTGACAAGGTTAAGGCCTTTAACCTTGGGCCAGCTCTTTGGGTCAGGAGCACTGTGGTCCCTTCATAACCAGGTTCTTTTAACTTATCCACCTCACTCACCTTCGGCATTCTTCTGTCACTGCAAGCTGTGGCTAGCTGCATTTTAATAATGTGCTTTAAGAGTGCCCTCAGGTGTCCTCTAAGAGAAAAGCTGCTGAGATGGACCAGCTAGACTGATCTTGAGACCCTGATGTGGAGAAACCCCTAGGGCAGGGGGACTTTGGTTTCAATAAGTCTCAGTGCTTGTGGGCTCATGTAACCCCCAAATTTCAAGTCACTGAGGTTAGGCTAATGTGCTAGAAAACTTAAGTGGCAGGGAACAGAATGGATGCCCTGTGGATTTCTCAGAATTCAGCTTAAACCCGCACTAGGCAAAATGCTCACTTAGGTGAAAGCACTGATATTCCTGGGATGTTTATTCTAAGGATTTGTTGGGAGATTATATACTCTTGAAAGACAGGAAAGGAGAAGGAATGGGGCAGGAATGACAGATGTTCATTTCACTTCCTTTGGGGTATTGTGCCTTTTTTAATCTTTGCAACTATGGTTCCAAACAGGCAATTATTGCTGCTGAATTTCTCTTTAACAGTTCAAGACTGTTAAATCACATTTGGAGGGGCAGTTTCAAGCATGTTTTGATGATTCCCCTTTAGGGATGAGGCTGAAAGCTAGAATTCTATAGTCTTAACCAAGGACGGTTTTGCTGCAAGAAATTCTTGAAATTTAGTTTTGGCATCATCTTCCTAAGTCTCCTCATCTAGATGGTGCAAAACAGTGGGACCTGACAAAAACTTGAAAAAACCATGGGAGGGAGACAGGCTTGCAAGTCAGCCTCAAAAACGAACACCTCTCCCTGTATTGATATCAGATTACTGGAAGAGCTCGTCAGAAAGGTATACCACCAGGACCCCACACCTCCTCAGTCCTCAGCAGCTGGAGGTGCACAGTCACATTACAAGGCAGGGTGAAACTGATGGACTCTGAGACCAAAAGATGAAGGAAAGAACAAAGAAACGGGGAACAAAAAGATCTAGAACATGAATGAAAGTGAGCAGATGCACAGTAGAAAGGAACCATAAAATAACAAACATGGCTCATGGAGCTGGGTGGAGCAGCAGTGGCCAGGTGTCCCAATGCATATGAACTCACTGAGAAAGCAGCACATTGGCATAAGGCTTCTAAACCTTGGCTCTCCTGGGAGTCTCTGCTTTTAGAACACCAAACTAGCCAAAAATTCTCAAAAATCCCAAATTAGGCTGGTCAAATGGGCCAAAATACAAGAAAGACTGGCTACAAGGGAGTTGGTCAGGCACAGTCCCTACAACATCCTTCTCTAGCAGCTCTGGGAGGTGTCTGTGTATTTGTGTGTATGTGTCTCAAGATCAGCCTAGACTGGTCCTGGCATCCCCAAACTAGGGGTGAACTCCCTGGGCAGTGACTCCAGCCTGGAGGGAATGCCTTCAGCCTGGTCAGTGTCGGCTCTGGCGCTTTGCAATCTCCTCCTTGATGCGCAACTTGAGGGCCTCTCGCATGGGTGGATCCAGAGGCGTGTGTGCTGACACCTCCTCACTCACCCTTCCTGGATCATCGTCCTACGTGGGGGAAGAGTCAGGAAGCTCAGGGCCTGGCCTCTTCTGGAAAGACCACCTGCCCTGTCCCTAGATAATACTCTCAAAGAATTCCACTTGACTCATAACTTCTTTCCAGTGCCTGTCATTTCCCAGGTATCCCCTGTAACAGTGATTCTCAACTGAGGGTCATGAGCCCTCTCTGTTGCCCACTGAGGATCACTGTGTGATGGAAGTTGTGCTCAAAGGCATTGCCCAGCAGTCTATGCTCCCATATGGAGCAGACACTTCCCTCTGACCCTGATGAAAGCAGTGGCTTGGGGGCTGGCAGTGATTTCTACCAGTTCCTAGGACCTTCAGGCCGTAGCTGTTTCCACCAGGCGTACCTGATACACGATAACTGATGTGACTTCTCCGCTGTCTGCCTCATATTCTAAGCAGAAGAGCTGATGGCTAGAAGGCTCTGGCTCAGAGCCTCCACTACTGCTGCTTTCACCGGACTCTTCACAGTCTGGGTTGCTTGGGTGGGTAGAGCCATCTGGAAGGACGAACCAGAGAGAGAAGAGGGGAAGGCTGCTGGAGGCCCTGACCACAGAGATAAAAGCCCCAACTTTTTAATGAGTGTCAGTCAGGAGTTTTATTTGTATCCCTGCTCCAGGGCCAGCACAGACCTGCCATATAGTAGGTATACAGTATACATCTGTCTAGTGAATAGGGTTGGAAGGTAGTGGAGAGGTGGATAGAGCTCAGCCTGAGTTCAAATGCAGGCTATCATTTACTAGCTCTGAGATTTTAGGCAAGTTACTTAACCTATCTTTGCCTGTTTTCTGGTTGTGAAACAGAAACAATTCCTGCCTTATGCGGTCCTATGATAACTATATGGCAATGTACAGAAACCTAACAACGCTTTAAGTAATGCTCAAGAAATCTGGCATCATTTATTAACTCTCCAGGTCTCAGGAAAACTGGGAAAAAAGGCCTTTTGCTAGTTTGAGGCTTCAGTCCACAATTATGCCCTGGTCGCCTACATCTGTGCCCAGCTTTTTCTGTTAGGTAGTGGGAATACTAATATACAGTACGATGGGGCAAACTGGCAGGCAACTTCCCGTTGGCTCCAAAGTATGTCTTGTAATAATGACGTTTAACTGGGGGCCACGAACCCTCCCTGTTCTCCAGGAAGAATGGCTGGTCGGAGTTTGAGGACCGTCCAAGTGGAAGGTTCTGGGAAGGGAGTTAATGAACTGAGCCTTGGGAAATAAGTATATACTTTGCCCCCTTTTTTGCATATAGAGAAGGGGAGTGCGTTGAGGCAGAGGGTCCCGGGCCAGAAGACAGCGCGAGCTTGGAGGCAGGCAGGGAGGGAGGCCTCACCTCGGTGTCGCGGGAGGTACACTTGCAGGTCCGGCTTGCGGGGCCTCGTCGGCGCGGGCGTGTGCCGCCTCCTGGCCTTCTCCTTGGCCGCCTGCTTCACCTTCTTGTCGTAGTCGTCCCTGAGGGGAGCCGAGCGGGAGTCAGGGACAGCCAGCCTGGCCAGACCCGGCCAAGCAGGGGTGGGAGGAGGGCGACGGGGTGGGACGGTACCGGGCGAGCTGATTCCGCCGGATGTGGTGCACGAAGCCGTGGCTCATATCCAGTCGCCCGCCGGGCTTGCAACAAAGAGCTGCCCCTGGATTCGGTGCCGCTTCCATCTGGAGCGCTGTGCGCGGAGCAGCAGTCACCCCAACGGCCTCCCTCCCTTCCGGAGAGCTCGGGGGCGCTCCTAGCTCGCCTTCCGGCCTAGCGCCCCGACCTTCCGCCCGGAAGGGCTGCGGGGCCGAGTGGCACCGCGCGCGGAGTTCCTATCTCGGGTGGGTGGTGAACACGCGCATCTTTTCTGTGTAACACTACCTTGAGAATGGAGGATTTAGGCTTACTGCTTATACGTCAGACAATTATGCACTCGTGACACCACTCAGCGTTAGCTGTGGAGCCTTCCCGTCCTTTCTCTAGGGTTAGGGTGCTGTGAAGCTCCGTCACCATCTGCGTGACCTCGGCTTACTACTGAACCCCGCTGTGCCTCAGTTTCCTCATTTGTAAATGGGGACTGGGGAGCACCTCGAGAGCTTTTGAGGAGGCGAGTGCTCTGGCAAGACCTGCAGCGGCTCCTGGGCCTTGTGCCGGAGCTTTGTTGTCGTCCCGTTGCGGCCCGGGCCCAGCCCTGGGAGGACCCGCGGCTTTTCAGGGGTCTGGGCGTGTGCCATTTTCGAGTTGCCCTTAAAACAAACAAACAAAAAGACAAGAGTAGGAATTCATGATTAGAACTGGGACAATCCACGGTGCACGCGCACACACAGCCGAACACCGCTGATCAATATAACACGCGGTTGACGTGACTGGGATGAATCTCGCAAGAAATACGGTGGAGGGAAAGGGGCTGCGTCGAAGAGGACGCCCGCGTGCTTACTTGTATATGAAACTAAAAAATGCCAGCTAACCTGTAGTGAAAAGGCAGATATTTTGCGGGCTGGTGGGTAGATTCATTATCTTGATCGTGGTGCTGGTTTTAGTGTATATATCCACTTGGCAGTTTTGAGACAATTGCACACTTAAAACGTGCTGTTTTATGTCAAAACACCTCAGTAGAGCTGTACAAAGAAATTTCCGAGTCTTGAAAGTCACAGGCCCTGAAGCCTCAGCTTTATTAGCGTCACTGTATATACCCTCTGTTTCACGTTTGCACTATCGTGTGATAACAAGACTAAATCTCTAAATGTGGAATTAATTAGAGACTCAGGGTTACTGCGGGCAGGGGATGATTTGGGGATGTCGCCTAGTTGTCCTGTGCAGGGGTGTCGGTCTCCGAAGCGCGGAGACGCCCCCGATTTTGGTGTCGAGGCACACTGTGTCTTGAAGAAATCTGGGGCTCAGTGGGAGCTTTTTTTAATCCAGAAATTCGCAGTCAGTGAAAAGTTCCAGCCACTTTAAACTGCAAATTTCGGGTAAGGTGGCAGTAGGCCGCCAAATGGTTCTCAGCTGCGCGCGCAGCCACAAAGAGGCCGAGAAAAACGCAGTACTTCCCAGTTTCCTGTGATGTAATTTGTCCCCGTTGGCGACTCGTAGAGAACTTCGACTTGGATAATAGCGCTGCTCCTGATTGGCTGTTTGCGAGCGCTGCGTAGTGCCGGGGCCCTGCGCGGGGCGAGTCTGCCGGTAGTGGCGATGTCTGGCCGGTCCAAGCGGGAGTCTCGTGGTTCCAACCGCGGGAAGCGCGAATCCGAGTCACGGGTCAGCTCGGGTCGCGTCAAGCGTGAGCGAGATCGGGAGCGGGAGACCGATGCGCCGATTACCCGGGGTAGCCCCGTGCGCGTCAAGTGGGAGGTCGAGCCGGCGAGCGCGCGCGAGGCCCCGGCGCCCTTCTTGCCGGCTGTGCGGGTGAAGCGAGAGCGCGAGGCGGACGAAGACTCCGAACCTGAGCGGGAGGTGCGAGGTGCGCGGGGCCGGGAAGGAGTCGGGCTTTTTTTCTCCTACCAACTTTTCCTCCCCGGGGGAACTGCATACTTCACCGGGGTCCGCGACTCGACTTTGGACTGCTTCTTAATGAGGATGGCACGTCTTAATAATAACCATAGTTAAAATGTTTCTAACAACAGCAGCAGCAGCTTTTCTTTATCGAATGCCCGACGCGGGCCAGGCATTGTGCTAATTACAGGTGTCACCTCCTTCAGTTTTTACAAAACATCTGAGGATTGAGTGTGGTTGTAATTTTTGGAATTAGACTATTCAGAGTTGATTAGCGTTGAGAGGCTGAAAGTCTGGATTCTAATCTTGACTTTGACTGAGTCACTGTGGTTGGAGAAAGCGGCATTCAGGTGTTTGTCATTCTAAGTTGGTGGAAATAGTCCTGGAACTCAGGACCTTTGAATCTTTCTGACAACTACCGGTGTCACTATTCTTCCTCTTGCCCCATCCCCTATGACTGCACCCCTTTCCTATGCACTCATTCTACTTCTGTAGTGATTTTCAACTTGACCATATCTCACCAATCATGAAATAGGTTTCCACCACTTCTGAAACTTTCCCTGTTACCTCAGTTACATCTTTTGCTTCTGTGAACTCGTAACTCTTGATTTGATCATGTTTCTCTGTACTTGTTTCCTGAGGAGTTTTTAGGACCCTACTGAAGGAGCAGGTGAAGGGTGTTACTAGGCTACCTGCTAAGGGTAGGGTTTTGGGGGAAGGTATTTCTCATTCTCCAAGACTTTATAATTCTGCATCTGGTCCTGATTATCTGTATGTGATTATACTCTTTTTTTTTTTTTAAGTTATTGCTGTTAGAAAGAAACATCGATTTTCAAAAACTATTTATTTATAGAGATGGGAGAGGGAGGGAGAAAGAGGAGAGAAACACCGATTGGTTTCCTATTGAGAATACCCTGAAATTATTGTACATGCCCCAACCAGGGACTGTGCCTGTAACCTAGGCATGTGCCCTGACCAGGGATTGGGCCACCTTTTGCTATGCAGGATGATGCCTAACCAACTGAGCCACACAGGTCAGGGCGAGAGACATCGATTTTGTTGTTCCACTTATTTATGCATTCATTGGTTGACTCTTTTTTTCCATTGGTTTTAACTTAATTTAATTCATTTATTTTTAGAGATACAGGGAGGGAGGGAGAAAGAGAGGGAGAGAAACATCAATGTGTGGTTGCCTCTTGAGCTTCCGCTACTGGGGACCTGGCCCACAACCCAGTCTTGTGCCCTGGCGGAAATTGAACTGGCGACCTTTTGGTTCACAGGCCGGCACTCAATCCACTGAGTCACACTGGCCAGGACACATTGATTGACTCTTGTATGTGCCCTGACTGGGATTGAACCCGCAATCTTGGTGTATGGGGATGACGCTGTAGCCATTTGAGCTACCTGACCAGGCTCTTATATGATTATACCTTTGTATTAACTCTTAAATTTCTTGCTTAGGGTCCTGTATTTGACATATTTTTGCATTACACGTATGGTCCAGAATAGCACATTGCTCATAGAAAGTGCTTGATATTCTTTGAATAATCTAGTTAGTAATTTCAGGGTGTTCTCTAATTTTCTTTACTTAAATACTCTGTCAGCCTCATGCTTCCCTTAGTTTGGAACAGAAGTTGGTTGTTAGATATTTTGCGGAGTTGTGGTATGTAGATTGTTTTCTCTGGGACGCACTGAGATCCCAGTTGTCACAATTTTTTCCCCCCTTTTATCATGAAATAGATCACAAGTACTTAAGTGGACTGGATGTAATGCAGAAGTACATTGTAGAGTGTGGATGTACACTGTTAAATCTACCACTTGTCAAGAATTGTGAAGGGTCTATTCTGCAAGCTACCAAGTTAGTCTCTTGCAGTTTCAGGGATGCTGACAGAAGACATGGGACTATTGGACCTGAGACAATTTATTACAGTAGTAACAGTAGTCAGAATGAAGCATTACTGTCATTTTCCCAGTTAGTTCCCACCGTGCAACATGAAGGGAACCCAGTGGGCTCAGTGGGTGGCCTTGCAGAAGGGAAACTGAGTTTAGAGAGCCTGGGTCTTTTACAGTGGGCTGTGAGATTGCCTCCCCGTTGTTCTGTAGGGAGCTACTATCCTGGGCTTCTAAGGTTGTTCACTATACAAACATCCTTTTAAAAAAAAATTTATTTATTTTTAGAGAGAGGGGAGAGGATGGGAAGGAGAAAGAGAGAGAGAGAAACATCAATGTGTTTTTGTCTCTCACAATCCCCACCCTTACTGGGGACATGGCCCCCAACCCAGGCATGTGCCCTGACTGGGAATTGAACCAGTGACCCTGTGGTTTGCAGGCTGGTGCTCAGTCCACTGACTCACACCAGCCAGGGCTACAAACATCCTTGACAAGATAGTTTGGAGGCAGTTAGTGTCTCTGGTCACAGTATGTGCAGAAACATGAGAAGACCCTTGGAACATTGTTTCCCCACACTGTTCAGCTTAAGAAGTGAGATATAAGCAGAACTGGAGAGGGTCTTGTAGGCCCCTTCCCCGTTCTATCTGCCTTCTTTGCTTAGGTAATCACTTCTGAGTTTTTTTCTAATCACATCTCCTTTTATTAATTATAGTTTTACCTCATATATGCATCCCTAAGTAGTACTGTGTTTTGTTTTTATTTGACATAAATGGAATCACACTGTATGTAGTCTTCTGATTTGCCATTTTTTCTTTTTTGCTAGCCATATTTTTGAGGTTCATCCAGGTAGATGTTCATGGTTACATGATGTTCCATTAGTGATATATAAAAATATATTTCTCCATTTTATATGTGGTAGATATTTGGATTGTTTCCTGTCTGGGCTTTTTCAAACATTGCTGCTATAAATGTTTTTTAGTCAAGCACTCCTGGTACATGTGTGCAGAAACTTCTTTGCAGTATATAAACAAGAGAAATTGCTGAGTCAGAAGGTCTGCAGAGCCTCAGCTTTGATCTTGCTGTAGTGTTCGCCAGGAGGTAGTAACAGTTTTCATTCCCACCAGCAGGACACGGACATTCTCACTGCTCCGCCTCTTAGCCAGCATTTGGAATTTTCTCATTTTATTTTTTCTTCTGGTAGGTGTGAAGTGGTATATATTATTATGCAAGGAGACTTGCGTTTTCTTGATTATCGATGAGGTTGAACATATTTTTATATGTTTGTGGGCTGTATTCTTAATTTTCTGTTGGGTTGTCTGTTTTTTATTGCTTCACTAGATTTCTTTATGTAATCTGCAAACAACTAATTTGTTGGTTATATGTGTTTCAAATATATTGTTTTAGTTTGTGGCTCATTCCATTAGTGGACTTTTCTGGGTGTTGCCAGGACACATGTGTGGGAGCTCACCCTGATTTAGTTTTTCCCATTTCTGTTTGGGTATTTGACCCTGAGTATGGCTTTCCCATGTTCATGGCCTATGGTGATTTCCCTTTCAGCAAAGAATGGCCGAGTGGATTCTGAGGACCGGAGAAGCCGCCACTGCCCGTACCTGGATACCATTAACAGGTCTGTAGGACCGGGATACCTATGCAGGAAGTTCTTTGGAATGCACATCGAACAGCACATGAAAAGAATTTATCCCTTTTAGTTTTCTGCCTAGAAAATTGTGCTTCTACCGTGTATGTTAATCTTTGCTCTTCAATTTAAAGAATCAGATGGCATGTTGTTTTAGGGTGCACATGTCCACAAAGAGCTTTTAGCTCACTTTGAATTTGTGTGATGAAATAATGGAATATATAGTGTCAATGGCCATAGGAAATGTAAATATTATTTATTGACTGCCACTATGTGCTAGATACTGCTGTAGGTGCCTGGGATTTGGCAGAGAAAAAAAGACAAAAATATATCGTAATGCTGAGGTTGCTACCTCATCCTTGTACTTTTTTTTTTCCTGATTTCTGGTGATGTCTCAGGATGCTTTTCAATTTATACTCTAGAGGGTCTCCATTGTTGTAGGCACAAGCCGTTTGTGGCTGTCAAACATTTGAAATGTGGCTTAACTGAATTTTAAATTTAATTTTAATTATTTTAAATTTAAATGCCAGTAGCTATGTGTGGCTAGTGGTTCCTTTAATGGACTGTGCAGCTTCACCAGGACCATTACCAATTAATTAGTATTAATGTTTGAGAACAGATCCTTTGTCATCTGCGGATTCAGTGGAGGTAAAGATTTTTTGTCCCTTACATTCCTGGTACTCATATACTATTACTTTGCACTGGAGCAAGTAGATCTATTTGTAGGTATTTTCCTGACACTCATTAGGCTTCCCATTTATTTTTATAGGGAAAAAATAAGTTTTTCTTTTATAAAAAGGCTTTAAAAATTAACCTTTTTATGTCTATCACTTGTTTTTTAATTTGGAATTCTACTGGGGTCCTGTTACTCCTCCCGCGGTGGCTTCCCCTCCGGAGGAACTGACTGCAATGGAGTGTTCTCAGCTGGTTGTGAATAGTAAAAAGAAGGATCATTGGCATTGTGTGCCCGGTGGGGATACCGCGACGCTACTTTGGGGCCTGGTGGGTGGAGGTGCTGTATTCAATGTCTAGGCAAGGAATAGTTAATGTCCCCTGTGGTTTCTATGTGGTATTGAGCCATTCTCTGCAGGATGCTGTGTGACACTGGAACACGGAGCCAATGCTGCTTCACTTGGGTGCTGTCCTAGACATCGTCTCTATTAATTGCTTTTGTTTTGTTTTGGTTCTTAGGAGTGTGCTGGACTTTGACTTTGAGAAACTGTGTTCCATCTCCCTTTCGCATATCAATGCATATGCCTGTCTGGTGTGTGGCAAGTACTTTCAGGGTAAATAAATGTTTTCGCATTATAAACTTACTAAGTTTTCAGCAGTAGCCACAGATCTACTCTAGAGATTTTTTTTTTAAACTAAGCTGCTGTTGTTAAGAGTACTGTCTAATAATCCCTATCTTTGACTCCAGGAAATTCAGTACTCTTAGGAAGTCAGTAGGAGGTTCTCTGGTCAGAGCCTGAGTGCACACAAAGGGAGGAAGGACGAGTTAAGTGCAAGACTGCGTCAGAGAGCCCAGAGTCTGGGCTTTGAATCTCTGGTGTTTTTCATACTCGTGTCTTTGTCTGAGAATCCTTTGGCTCTAAAGACTTTTTCATTCTGTTCTTTTCTGGCAATTTATTGTAAGGAAAACCCCCCCAAAACCAGAATTTACTTATAAAAAATCATGTACTTATTCTTACATGTTTAAACTTCAGTCACCTTTTAAAGTACTGCCCATTTGGTGCAATAACATTTTTCCACTATTCAGAACAGTTTTTAAAATTGTTAATTTTGATGACTTTCAGTGTTTCTGCCATTTTTGTTTCACCTCTTCCACATCAACAGAATGTTTCCCTTTGAGGACTTTTTTTTTTATCTTGGGAAACAAGTTTTTTGGAGTGAGATCAGGTGACTAAGGAGGGTGGGGCATGGGGGTCATTCCGTTTTTTTTGATCAAAAAGTGCTGAACACTCAGAGTGGTGTGGGCAGGTGCGCTCATAAATTGCCCTTTAAGAGATGGGCAAACGTGTTGAAAGAGTCTTTAAAAAAATTTGCTGAAGCCCAATGTAGCCTTTGACAACACCAGCTGGTACACTGATACAGATGGGTCCCTAGAACACTCACCTAGCAGGGGAAGCCTGTACTACAAGGGGCCCACCCTCCAGAAAATAATTAGGGTTTTTTGGGGTCCCCCGCTGTATTATATTCAATTCATGCAGAACAAACACATGCTATGTACATAGTATAATGGAGGAGTCAAAAGAAATATAAACTATATTCCGTACTCTTACAAGGATCTTATAGTCAAGGTTAACACATAACAGTCGGCAAATGCAGTAAGACCATAAAGATTACTGCTAGACTGTGTGGCGCTGAATATAAATAAGGACAGTAGGAGTTGAAATATGTGAGTACAAAGAGTTCTGTTAGCTGGAGTGTTTGTTGAATTCAGGGAGGAGATGGAGGTGGTACTTGAACTGGCAGGACCTGTAGGTTTTGAATGAGTTAAGGGAGAGAGATTCTAGCAAGGAGTGGCAACGATGAACACAGGTACTTAGGTACAGGGTTGTCCTGGATGTGGGCGGTTGGAAAATCAGTACTGAGTGATGGTGGACTGTCACAGTGTGTGTGTGTGTGTGCATATCTGGGTATGTGTGTGCATGTGTTGTATGCAATATACACATAGATATTCCCAATTTCTGATGATACGTGAAGCTGACTTGTATATGCATATATACTTGCACACACATTTGTATTTCATATTCATATAGGAAATTAGTTCTCCCAACCAATGTCTTACGCCATCCAGGGAATAAAGTGATGATTGTGCTATTCTCTTGCTAACTCCTGTGATGAGAGAAGTTCATGTGGGAGATTCATTTCATGGATGGCACAGTACTTTGTTTTTGCTAATGTTAACATGTTCCAGTACAAAATAATGAAAGGAAAAATTGAACTTGATCTTTGCCTTTCTGGAATATGCCGTTTCCTCTACAGCCTTTCATTCTTCCTTGTAGGCCGGGGTTTGAAGTCTCATGCCTACATTCACAGTGTGCAGTTTAGCCACCATGTCTTCCTCAACCTCCACACCCTCAAGTTCTACTGCCTTCCCGACAACTACGAGATCATCGATTCCTCGCTGGAGGATATCACGGTGCGTGTCCCAGTGGGCTGCCTTGGAACCAATTCTCCCAAGAACCATCCTAGGGGTCCTGGGATCTGCCTCACCCAGGGGAGAGTCTCAGCCCCTTGGTCTTGAAGAGGCTTCTTTCCCTATGGGAGGAACCAGGGAAACCGAGAAAGGAGTCAGGATTCATGATTATGGCCCTCGGTCTGCAATGTAGCCATCTTTTCTGCTTTTAATGTTGAGGGTTAGGACTGAAAAAATATGGCTACTTATGAATTGGCGTGAAAGCACCTTTATGAAATAAATTATCTTCCCACACTTGGAGTAAGGACGTGAATTGGGCCTGGCACAGGACAGTGGATACTAAGCTGCATTCCTGCTCCTAGCCACTTTTGGTACGTTGTTGCCCCATTGGCCACCTTGTCCCACTCTTGGTTCCTGTTTGTGACTTCTGCCAAGAGTCACTGTACTTATGTGGAAAGCATAGAAAGTCCTTTTGGGCTTTGATTAATGTTGGAACTTTTGATTATTATTTTCCTTTTCAACAAATGGCTGTATATTCATTGTGCTGAAAACTTTTTTAAGGAAATGTCAGTGTTTAGAGTAGTTGAAATACTGTTGCACTTATGCTACTTTTATAACTTTTATAGGCATATTAATAGTTGAAGTTAAACTGACTGATCATGGACATTATTTACAGAGGGAGAAGTGAATAAACTCAGGATTTCGAAGGGAGTTAGTAGTGACTTCTGTCCAGCCTGTGACGTGACACATGTAGCCCTACGACTGGGAAGGATCCGATCCTGTCCCTCTGACAGTAGGGAGTTGTGAGGTCCCTCAGCCTTCCACACTGGGGCAGAGGCGCGTCTGCTCCACACTGGGCCTGTGGGCCAGCTCTGTGTGAAGTCTCACTTAAGACCCAGACCCCTGCTGCCTGCGGAGACTTGAGTGTCCTGCAGCTTCTGTACTGGTTTACCATGAGGTTGGCTGGACCTGAGGTTTGAGGAAAAACCTGAGACTCAGTAATTTTGGGTTAAACACAGCAGTCCTCTTCTAGGTTAGTAATGTGGAGAGGGCCTTCTCCACGTTACTGTAGCCTTTATACCTGTTGTGGGGAGCTCTTTGGGTGTGTGGTGAGATGTTCATGACCAAAGGGTTTTTCATTTTTGGCAGAAATTGCTATTCCAGATATATCTTGTGAACGAGACGGCCCTAAAACAATGTAGAATTCTCTTTTGCTTTGCAGTATGTGTTGAAGCCCACTTTCACAAAGCAGCAGATTGCAAACTTGGACAAGCAAGCCAAATTGTCCCGTGCATATGATGGCACCACTTACCTGCCAGGTATTGTGGGCCTGAATAACATAAAGGCCAACGACTATGCCAACGCTGTCCTTCAGGTAGGATCAAGAAAGGAACAGTGAGGGAGAGGCAAAGCAAGGGAACACTGCACCAAGCAGAACATTCCTATGTCTGCTCAAGGTGCTGCTGCCAGATGGTGAGCCCTTTCTCAGCCTCTGGGCTCAAGGTCTCTGGAGCAACCAGGGGGTGAGAGACAGAACCTGTGTGTGGCCTGGCAGTACCTGATGGGAAATACACATGCTAGGCGGTGCAAGCACTCATTGTGCCAGCTGTCAGATGTCGTGGCCCTGCCTGCGTGCTTAAGCCCTGAAGTGGAAAGGCAAAAAGCAGAAGTTGTCCTATTTGTAATTAAGTTTTATTATTTAAGATATTAAATGAGGGAGAAAAATAGAAATTAACGACTAATATGTGCACATTTCAGAAAAATTAGAAAATATCGGTAAGTGTAAGAAAATTAAACAATAATCCTACTTTACCAAAAAAATCATAAACATGAGCTGTGGCTAGGTGGCTCAGCTGGTTGGGGCATCATCCATACCCCAGAAGGTTGTGGTTTGATTTCTGGTCACGGTGCATACCTAGGTTGTGGGTTTGATCCCTGGTCAGGGCATGTTCAGGAGGCAACTAATCAATGTTTTTCTCTCTTCCCCTCCTTCCCTCCCTTCTTCCTTCTCTTCCCCGTCCCTTCCCTTTCTCTCTAAAATCAGTAAAAACATCCTCAAGTAAGAATTAAAAAAATATAATAGTGAAATAGAATGAAAAATTATAAACGCGAATACTTATTATGGGGAAAAAAGATGTATAAAGTATACGGTGAAAGCTTAATTTATTTCTTTCCTTAGTACTCTGTTCTGGGGGAGTTGACAGCATATAGACCTCCAAAAGTTTTCTAAGTGTGTGTGTGCACGCACACACGCACATGTGTATATTTATGCACACACAATACATATTAAAACAATTTTATTGATGAGAGAGAGAGAAAGAGAAAAGGGAAACGTTGATTTGTTGCTCCACTTATCCATGCATTCCCTGGTGGATTCCTGTGTGTGCACTGACTGGGGATCAAACCCACGACCTTGGCATATCAGGACGATGCACCAACCAGCGTGCATAGTATTTTGTCATGTAGCAGTATGACTTATTTTGCTATTCTCTAATTGATACATAAAATTTAACTTATTTCATTTTTTTTTCTTTAAAGATTTTATTTATTTTTAGAAAGGGGAAGGGAAGGAGAAAGAAGGATAGAAACATCAGTGTGTGGTTGCCTCTCACGTTCCCCCACCTGGGGACTTGGCTTACAACCCAGGCACATGTAGTAGACTGGGTATCGAACCAGTGGCCCTCTAATTTGCAGGCCCACGCTTAATCCACTGAGCTATGCTTGCTAGGGTTCATTTTTTTTTCTATTACTGCTGTTATAATGAGTATCCTACTTCTAGTCTTACACTTTATGTGACAATGTTACATTTTGTTATGTTTCTTTAACCTTCACTTCTTGTATCAATACATCTAGGACCTAGAATCTAGGCTATAGAGGGTTTGTAGCAATTTGTAAAACCACCAGCAAAACAAAAGGGTATTCTTCATTTTGCATTATCACTGATTTTTTTCCCATTTTGATAGGTATATCCTTTTTTTTAACCTGCTTTTAAAAAAAAATTGCTTCTGAAGTTGATAACACATTTTTTCATGAGTTGTTGGGTTTTATGCAGTCAGTTTTCTATTGGTGGTTCATTTTACTGAGCTTTAATAAGTATTTTAGCCCTTTTCTATTGTGTATGTTGCAGCTATTTCCTTCTAGTTCTTGTTTTGGCTTTTAAACTTTGTTGATGGTATTTTTGCATAAAGAATTCAGTATAAAAACTAAAAAGAATATCTGTTAGTTCTGCTGTCTGCCACTGGTGTCATGTCTGGGAAGATCATATCCTTAGGTGAGCAGAGGCAGCAGACTGCCCCTCTTATGCTCTCACAGCTTAGTGAAGACTGCTCCTGAGGGACAGGTAGGGTTTGAACATGGTCAGGGTGGTTAGCTTGGTTTTGTGATGGGTTTTAGTGTCCGTAGGAGGTTCTCTTTATTTACAAAAATAAGTCAGTGAACAAATCCTCTGTGAAAATGTTTCCATTAAAGTAAGGATTGAATAGCTTGTGTACTCTGAATGGAGATTGGATAATCTCTCTCCAAGGAAGGACACCTACTATTCGTATTGTTGCTGAAGCCAGAGCATGGGTAACAGAACTAGGCTAAAATTTACCATATTCTTCGCCTTTTGAGAACAACTTTTTTTTTTAAGTAGTTACTTTCTAAGCAGGAGGTCCTTGTTTCTTTAGCTGAGCTAAGCTTGTAAGGACTTTCCTCATTGCCTCTGAGGTCAGGGTGCTCCCTGCATCCTGAGTTGTCCTCCCCAGCTTCTCCTGGGCTTGTTGTGTTTAGCAGAACTCTTTGTCCTCCTCTCTGAATGCATTCCTCTGCCGAAGAAAGTTGTGCTCCTAGTACACCCAGTGCTGGTGAGGACTCGTGAACCTGTCAGGAAGGACCTGGGGGAGACTACGTTTATTTCTAGTCTGTTCCGTGGTCTTCACCCCGCCCCCGGTTCCCGTTTTGTTGCTTACACTAATGAGCATGTGTTCCTTAATGAACTAACATGACTGGCGTGTCTTTTTGCTTAGTGAGCTAAAATTTATTTTTTCTTTTTGACCATTTCCATCATAACAGTACATTCACTTTTATATACATTTGTGTGGTTTTGTTACCATCTTTTGGTACCGTATTTGGGGAGAACACCTGATTTTATTAATACTATTTTAATGTGTGTTTGAGAGGTGGGGAAATTGTCGTCTCCAGATAGTTATCTCTGCCTCAGCCAAGTGGGTGATGAAGAGCATTTGTGTTTCTAAAAAAAGAATTAAAATTCTTTTTTTAAAAATATTTTTTTTAATTTATTTTTAGAGAAAGGAAGCGAGGGAGAAAGAGGGAGAGAAACATCAGTGTGGTTGCCTCTCATGCATCCTGCTGGGGACCTAGCCTGCAGCCCAGGCATGTGCCCTGACTGGGAATTGAACTGGCAACCTTTTGGTTTGCAGGCTGGCACTCAATCAACTCAGCCACACCAGCCAGGGCCTTTAATTCTTTATGAATCCAAACATAGTCATAGGCTTAATTAGAGGGAAAGGAAATTATTAAATAAGCTGGTTGACGAATAGGGATTTCAATACCTTTTAACAAAAAAAAACCCTAAGTGTCAGAAACAGAGAAGCCAAAGAACTTGTATGTCCAACCCATGGCATGAACTAAGGGAGGGGTGAATGTTGGAGGGTGGGGGTGCAGGACAGAAGGGGGATAAGAAGGGAGAAAAAAATTGGGAAAACTGTAATAGCATAATCAATAAAATATACTTTAAAAAACTCATGTTATATTCATGTCAGCAAAGTGTGCAGAATTGGACTTTGTGTGAAGTTCCATGTGAAAGATGTTGCATGACAGCGTGGCGGGGGAGGTTGGGGCTGGAGGGATTGAGCGGAAAGGAAAAAGGACTCATGGATGTGACAACGGTGTGGTGATTGCTGGGCGGAGTGGGTATAAGGGGACTCAGTGGTAATGGAACAAGTGCAATAAAGATTAAACAAAAACGAGGAGATGTTGCTATAACATGAGCTCTAAACGTGAGCGTTACATCTCACTCTTTAAGGCGGTCGCAGGCACAGCTCTGTTAGAAGAACTTTCGTTGGAAGAGCTTGTCTCTCAGGGGCCTTGCAAAGAGACGTGATTAATCAGAGTGTTTGACTCCAGGCTCTGTCTAATGTTCCTCCTCTTCGGAACTACTTCCTGGAAGAAGACAATTATAAGAACATCAAGCGTCCTCCAGGGGATATCATGTTCTTGCTGGTCCAGCGTTTTGGAGAGCTGATGAGAAAGCTCTGGAACCCTCGAAATTTCAAGGCCCATGTCTCTCCCCATGAGATGCTTCAGGCTGTTGTACTTTGCAGCAAAAAGACTTTTCAGATCACCAAACAAGGTAATGAGCAAGTCATTCATATTTTTTGACACTGTGGACTGAGGCTGCCTTTCCCAGCCAGAAGACTGCAATTAGCTGGACCCTTGGTTCCAAGGGAGAATGATGAGAACTGAGTGGAGGTTGGGAGGGAGGGGCTAGATTGTTTGGTTTATAAGCCACTATAAGGAGCTTGGATTATATCTTGACAATAATGGGGAGTCAGTGAAGGTTTTTAAGTGAAGATACAACATCAGATATGTTTAGAATTGTTGTTCTGGCTGAGGGATGACTTAGAGGGAAAGTTCAGTATTGGCTTTTGGTGGGTGACGAGATGCAGGTTCAGAGTAGAGTTGATCATCGAAGGTCCTGGTTGGATGAGAGAGCCTCAGGAGAGAGTAAAGGTCAGGAGACTAAGAGCTTGACCTTGAGCATTTGATGGCCAGATAGAGGAGGATCCCCAGGGGGTGGATAGGGTGGCACGGCCCAAGAAGAACTGGAACACTGAGTCCGGCCATCCAGTCCGCGGTTTGGGCTGTCGTGCACCTCCTCGCTTCGACATGTCCCTCTCCTCTTTTTCAGGGGACGGAGTCGACTTTTTGTCTTGGTTTCTGAATGCTCTGCACTCAGCTCTGGGAGGCACGAAGAAGAAAAAGAAGAGTGAGTCCTGCCGTTTTGTAAAAGAGAACTCTGTTTTGTTTGCTTCCTTTTAAGAACACTCGCACTTCTTATCCTTTTCTAATTAACTATTTAATCTTTTTGTGTTTGGGTGGCGTTTATAGACACATGGGCTAAATTTTGTTCCTGAATAGGCCCCTCTCTATTTTCTTTTTTTTTTAAAGATTTTATTTAATTTTATTTGTTTTTATTTTTTCTGCTGAAGAGTTTTATTTGTCATGAGAAGCAGAAGGAAGCTACTAATGAGTGACATCTTCTCCTTGTCCACTCATGGAAATATTTATATTGTTGACTTTTTGCTTTTTCTTTCTTTCTCAATTTTTTTCTCCCCTTTATTCCTCTCCGCCCTGCACCCCACTCCTACCAGCATTCCCCCCACCCCTTAGTTCATGTCCATGGGATGTACATATAAACTCTTTGGCTTCTCCATTTCCTATACTATTCTTAACCTCCCCTTGTCTATTTTGTACCTACCATCTATGCTACATATTCTCTGTACCTTTTCCCCCTCTCTCCTCCTCCTACTCCCCTATTGCTAACCCTCCATGTGATCTCCATTTCTGTGGTTCTGTTCCTGTTTTAATTGTTTACTTTGTTTATGTTTTTGTTTTAGGTGTGGTTGTTAATAATTGTGAGTTTGCTGTCATTTTACTGTACATGTTTTTTATCTTCTTTTTCTTAGATAAGTCCCTTTAACATTTCATATAATAAGGGCTTGGTGATGATGAACTCCTTGAACTTGACCTTATCTGGGAAGCACTTTATCTGCCCTTCCATTCTAAATGATAGCTTTGCTGGATAGAGGAATCTTGGATGTAGGTCTTTGCCTTTCATGACTTGGAATACTCCTTTCCAGCCCCTTCTTGCCTGCAAGGTCTCTTTTGAGAAATCAGCTGACAGTCTGGTGGGAACTCCTTTGTAGATAGATATCTGTCTCTTTTGCTCTTGCTGCTTCTAAGATTCTCCCCTTATATTTCATCTTGGGTAATGTAATTATGATGTGCCTTGGTGTATGCTTCCTTGGGTCTAACTTCTTTGTGATTCTCTGAGCTTCCTGGACTTCCTGGAAGTCTGTTTCCTTTGTCAGATTGGGGAAGTTCCCCTTCATTAATTTTTCAAATAAGTTTTCCATTTCTTGCTCTTCCTGTTCTCCTTCTGGCACCCCTATGGTTTGGATGTTGGAATGTTTAAAGTTGTCCCAGAGGTTCCTAAGCCTCTCCTCATTTTTTTGAATCCTTCTTTCTTCATTGTGTTCTGGTTGAATGTTTCTTTCTTCCTTCTGCTCCAAATCATTGATTTGAGTCCTGGTTTCCTTCCCTTCACTGTTGGTTCCCTGTATATTTTCCTTTATTTCACTTTCCGTAGCCTTCACTTTTTCCTCAATTTTGTGACCACACTCAGTCATTTCTGTGAGCATCCTGATTACCAGTGTTTTGAACTGTGCATCTGATAGGTTGGCTATCTCTTCATCACTTAGTGCTATTTTTGGAGCTTTGATCTGTTCTTTCATTTTGGCCATATTTTTTTCGTCTCCTTGCAACTATTAGTTGTAAGGGGCAGAGCCCCACAAGTTTGCCAGGGCAGGGCAACTCACATAGCTGCAGTGTGGCGCTGTATGTGGTGGTGGTGGGGCGTTCCAGAGGGAACAGTGCCACTTGCTGGGCTCTCTACTGGCTTTCAGTCACTTTCCTTGCTACTCACAAGCAAATTGGGCCCTTCTGGTGCTGATTCTTGGGTGGGTGGGTTTGGGTATGTTATAGGATCCTGTGTGTCTCTCCAACGAACTCTCCTGTGAGGCTGGGAGTTTCTCCTGCTGCTGTAACCCCCACAAGTTTTTATAGCCAAAGGTTTTGAGGCTTTATTTCCCCATGGGTTGGGGAAACCCTGGGTTGTGTGGACTGTGTTGTTCCACAGTTGTTCTTCTGGGTTTATCTGCATGCAAATGTGAGACCGCCAGCCGCCACCTTGCTGGTCCTACTCTCTGCCCCAGCTGCCTGTCTCTGCCCCTCATAATAGTCTGGATGAATGTTTCTTTAACTCCTTTTATGGGCTAGGCCCTCTATGGGTGGGTCAAAGGGCATTTTGTGGAGAAGACAGACATAAAAATTATTCACATAAATAATTATAAAGCTACCATGGTGGTATACATTACAAAGGTACTTCTGTGTTTAGTGATAGCTTTGGGTTATATGCTAGGAGATCTTGGTTTATTTCAGAAATTTAGAAGGTAGAACTATTATGGAAATACTTTCCAACCTGATAAATTTGCATTTTGATTTGTGTTTGTACAGCTATTGTGACTGATGTTTTCCAGGGGTCCATGAGAATCTTCACTAAAAAGCTTCCTCATCCTGACCTGGTGAGTAGGTTGAACCTGAGTCTCAGGCTGAGGGCATGTAGGGTTGATAAAGAGATGCTTACAGAACCAGTACGGCCTCTTGTTCCAGGAAGAGGGTCTACAAAATACAAAACACCTGCCAGGTGCTAGTTCCCTCAGGTTCCTAGCCCATTAGTGTGCCTTGAGTTTGGGAGTTAGTGATTGGGTAGGGTCTGCTGGTTTAAGTGGTCTGGTGATTGGGTGGTGCTGGCGTGTTTTTTCAGAACCTCAGATAAGCTTTCTAGATCTAGCTTTTAAAATAGTCTTGGTATTTAAGTAAAATCTCTGAAGATGGAAGCCCATATTCTTGCATTAATCTAATCAGGTGGTGAAGCTGCCCAGTCTTTTGATTTCACTTCATTAAAAAAGGAAGCACAATGTAAATGTAACAAAAACATTGTTTTTCTATCTGTGCTGGTCTCTTGCTCCTTACACTTCTTTCTTTCCTTTTTTTTTTTTTCCTCTCATTTTTAGCCAGCGGAAGAAAAAGAACAGCTGCTTCATAATGATGAGTACCAGGAGACAATGGTGGAGTCCACCTTCATGTACCTCACACTGGACCTTCCTACGGCACCCCTCTACAAAGATGAGAAGGAGCAGCTCATCATCCCCCAGGTGCCGCTCTTCAACATCCTGGCCAAGTTTAACGGCATCACTGAGAAGGTAGCCCATTTGCACACCTGCTGCCCTGCTAATACCTCTTTCTTCCTTGACTTTTCCTTCCCACGTATGTATGCATTGGTTGCTTTTATTTATGTTTGTTTGTTTATTCTGTCATAGTTGTCCACATTTTTTCCCCTTTGCCCTCCTCTCTCCAGCCCATTCCCCCTTGATTTTTAATTTTCATTTTTCTTTTTATACTCAGAAATTGCCACATGTATGTAATGCATCATTCTCTTATAAAGTGTGTTGTCCTAGGTGAGCCTCTCAGACCCCATGCTGTTTCTAGCTGATTGCTCTACAACTCTTAAGTGTAATTATACTGTCCTCTCTTATATTTTCAAGTGTCCCTTTAAATCTTCTGCCTCTGCTTAGTATGGAGGAAGGAGGGGTAGGTAGGACAGTAGAAACTCACAAAAGTAGGAAAAATTGCTATTTTTTAAAAAAATATGACATCGGTATTAAAGTGGAAAAAACTAACTAAAATATAAATAAATAATTTATTCTTACTGTATCAAGTTAAAAGTTTCTTTTTATCTACTGAGCTGATTCTTGGTTTAATTCCCTTCTTCATCCTAGACAGATTTAATCCTTTATTAGCAAAGACTCTTGTTTTCACATATTAAATACCAACAAAAAAACTAGTTAAGAAAAAGAGGAACTTTATTGGAAGGCATATCCTAGGATCTTAGGAAGGCTTGAACTGAGAAGGCAGGACTTGGGAATGACAGAAACTGGAGTGAGGGCATTCTCAGAACTGGTGGTCTGTTGACTGTCTGTTACAAGGGCTGCCATTAGCCCAATCTCAGCGGCTCCAATACACAACAGCTGCCTCTCTGCTCCAGGTTCCTAGGAGGGAGTTGGAAGGCCTGCTTGGATCAGGTGTTCTTTCTGGTCAAGGAAAGAAGGGAGTATTGTGAGCTAGGCAGCCAGCCCAAGGAGTCTTTAGAACACACCTCCCTGAGTGCTGTTACTGTTTCCATCCAGTACCCTAGTCAGTTTTCAGGAATTGTTAGTGAGCATAATACGCACAACTAGCACTGGGCGGCCATGTGCGGTTGCACTTGCCCAGGTTGCAGGCACGTGTATGTGCACACACAGACACACACACAAAGGTAACAGTATCTAAAATGTCGTTTCATTTTGGGGAGGTAAAAGAGAGACCTTAGGGCTCGTATAGCTCAGTTCTTTATTTTATTGGCTTTAAGTGACAGACCTGGCCTGGGAATCTAAACTCAGATTTTTCTTTTGACATTTTCAACTATGTCACTTGACCCCTATTATCACTGTTCAAACTTAAGATTCCCATGGACCCTGAGTATTGATTTAAATTTATTTTTACTTAAATTACTATAAACTTAAATGTTGCTATAAGTTTCTTATACCTGCAATTTTTAAGCAAGTATAAAATTATAGCAAACTTACAAGTTATATACAAACAAAACTTTGAAACCAATAAAAATGATTAACAGTGCTATTATAATGTGTTTGTTTAGCCAAAACCAAGTTGCTCCTTGGTATGTGAATGTGGTACTAATGTCCATGGTGAGATTGTCCACCACCCCATGCTTTCTCACTAACTGCTAAGTCATCATTGTAGGCTGACATCATTGAGGTTTTTTTTTTAAATTGACTTGAGAGAGAGGGAGGGATAGACAGGCATTGACTTGTTCCAATTATTTATGCATTCATTGGTTGATTTTTATATGTGCCCTGACCAAGGATTGAACCTGCAACCTTGGTGTATTGGGACAATGCTCCAACCAACTGAGCTGCCTGGCCAGGACTATTCTTCACATTTTGAATTTTGATCTTTTCCCAGGTTAGTGATATACTGGGCATTGGCAGCAAGCCACAGCTTCCAGTCAGTCATGCAATCATAAGAGTTAAAAGTCGATGCTTTACAGTGTATTCATTGTATCAGATGATTTTTTCCAACTGTAGGTTAATGTAAGTGTTCTGCACACATTTAAGATATGTTAGGCTAAGCTATGATGTTCAGTAGGTTAGGTGTATTAAACTCATTTTCAGTTTACTGTATATATTTTCAGCTTACCACACCCCATTATAAGTAATTGAGGAGCATCTGTAAAATCTAGATACTAGTCCCTTATCAGATATATGACTTTGCAAATATTTTCTCCCATTCTGTGGATGCATTTTCACCCTCTTGATAGTACCATTTGAAGCACAAAAGTTTTCAGTTTTGATGAAATAAGTCTGTTTTTTCTTTTGTGTGTCCTTTTGTTGTCAAATGTAAGAATCCACTCTGGCTGGGTGGCTCAGTTGGTTGGAGCATCGTCTTGTACAACAAATAGTTGAGGGTTTGATTCCCAGTCAGGGCACATGCCTAGGTTGTGGGTTCGATCCCCAGTCAGGGCATGTATAGGAGGCAACTGATTGATGCTTCTCTCTCGCGTGATGTTTCTCTTTCCTTGCCCTCCTCTCAAATCAACAAAAAGCATATCTTGGGTAAAGATTAGAAAAAAACAAATTAAAAGGAACAGTAAGAATCCATTTTCAAATCTCTGGTCATGAACATACCTCTATGTTTTCTTATAAGACTTTTGTAGTTTTAGCTCTTACATTTCAGTCTTTAATCCATTTTAAATGAGTTTTGTGCCTGGTGTGAGAAACAGTGTCCAACTTCATTCTTTCGCATGTGGCTCTGTAGTTGTCCTAGCACTATTTGTTGAAAAGACTTTTTCTCATTGAATTGTGTTAGCATCCTTGTTGAAAAATTATTTCACTCTAGACATGTAGATTTATTTCTGGACTTTTCATTCTTTTACATTGATGTATATTTTGCTTTGTAATTAGTTTTGAAATCAGGGAGTGTGAATCCTCCAACTTTGTTCTTTTTCAAAGAAGGCAGCTGGATTCTGACAGGGATTATGTTGAATCTCTGTAGATCATTTTGGGGATTATTGCCATCTTAATACTAGGTATTCTGATTCACGAGCATAGGATGTTTTTCTATTTGTTTATACCTTTAATTTCTTTCACCAGTGTTTTATAATTTTCAGAGATAAGTTTGGAACTTTTGTTAAATTTATTCCTGAATATTAAAAAGTTTTATTTATTGATATGAGAGAGAGAGTTCAGTTTGTTGTTCCACTTATTTATGCATTCATTGGTTGATTCTTGTACGTGTCCTTTCCCAGGATCAAACCCACATATTCGTCAATTGGGACAGCATTCTAACCAACTGACCTACCAGGCCAGGACTGTTTTTAAATATTTTATTTTTTTATGCTGTCATCAATGGAATTGTTTTCTTCATTTTAGTTTTGGATTATTAATTGCATGTATGTAGAAATTCAGTTGATATTTGTATGTTGTTTTTTGTATTCTGCAACCTTGCTGAATTCTAATAGTTTTGTAGTGGATTTCTTAGGATTTTCCATATATAATATTGGTATCTGCAAGTAGAGATAGATTTACTTCTATTTTTCAGTTTAGATGCTTTTTATTATTGTTATTTTTTCTTGCCTAATTGTTCTGGCTGGAACCTCTAGTCCACAGGTGGCAAACACAAGGCCTGCAGGCTGAATCTGGCCCTCCAGCTTATTTCTACGCAGTGGCAGCGCTGAGCTCTTGCTTAACTGTCAAGGAGTAGTTACATTTATACAGTCCTAAAGTTACATTCGACCCTTTGAAGGCAACCACGAGGCTGATGTGGCCCCCAGTGAAAGTGAGTTTGACACCCCTGCTCTAGTACAGTGTTCAGTAGAAGTGGCAAATGCAGACATTTTTTGTTGTTCGTAACCTTCCAGGAGAGTATCCAGTCTTTCTCCATTAAGTCTGATGTCAGACATGGCTTCTTCCTCTGGCTTTGTCAGGTTGAGACTGTTACCTTTTATTTCTAGTGTGTTGAGTGTTTTCCTCATAATGTTGGATTTTGTCAAATGCTTTTTTGTGTCTAATGAAATGATTGTATAGTTTATACCTTTTGCTTTTTATTCTGTTAATATGGTATAGTGCATTGATTGAATTTTGAATGCTAACCCACCTTTATCTTTCTGGATAAATCCTACTTGGTCATGGTATATAATTCTTACATGTTGTTAGATTTGGTATGGTAGTATTTCATTGAGGATTTTTGCATTTGTATTCGTAGAAATGTTTATCTGTAGTTTTTTGGTGATGTCTCTGACTGGTTTTGGTGTCAGGATAACACTGGCCTTGTAAGATAAGTTTGGAAGTATTCCCTCCTCTTTCATATTTGGAAAAGTTTTTGAAGAATTGGGGTTCATTATTCTTCACATTTGGTAGAAATTACCAGTTAAGCCATCTGGGCCTGGGCCTTTCTTTGTGGGTCATTTTTTGATAACAGCTTCAATCTTTCCGTATAGGTTTATTCAGATTGTCTGTTTCTTAAGTTTTGGTAGTTTGTGTCTTTCTAGGAATTTGTTTCATTAAAGGTATCTAGTGTATTGGCATACCATTGTTCGTAGTATTCCTTTATCATCGTTATTTCTGTAAAGTCAACAGTGTCTTCATTTTTGATTCTGATAATTTGAGTAGTTTCTTTTTTCCTTGGTCAGTCGAGCTAAAGGCTTGTCTTTTTAAAGAACAAGCTTTTGGTTTTACCAATTTCAGAAATATTGTTCTTCTATTCTCTATTTCATTAATCACTGCTCTAATATATTTTGTTTCCTTTTCCTGCTTGCTTTAGGTTTAATTTGCCTTTATTTTTCTGGTGTTTTAAGGTGGAAGGTTATTGATTTGAGGTCTTTCTTGCTCTGGTACTTGAGCACTAATTCGGTAATTTTCTTTCTGTTTCTAGGAATATAAAACTTACAAGGAGAACTTTCTGAAGCGCTTCCAGCTCACCAAGCTGCCTCCATATCTAATTTTTTGTATTAAGAGATTTACTAAGAACAATTTCTTTGTGGAAAAGAACCCAACTATTGTCAACTTTCCTATTACGTGAGTATTACCCTGCTTCACTTTCTCTTAGGGGAGTGAGCCTGAATTTCTTTTCATGTTTTCGTACCACTATTAATTTTGGACTATTTAGTTGGAAATCACAAGGAGCAGAGCCTACCCACACTACATGAGTCAAGAGTTTTTACTTGAAGGCTACAAAGGTTTCAAGGTTCTCAAGGATAGGTGTTTACATGGAAGCTGTCCCTCTTTTACCTTCTTTCCTGTTGCTTGCTGGGAAGCATAGTCTTTCATTGTAGGGAAGAATAGCTGATAAAAGTAGGGTAGGACAGGTGGGACTCTGCCTGGCTTTGAAGATAAGCCCGAGCAGTTCAAGTTCATCTATTTGCGGTCATCACATCTTCTTGCACACTGTAGTTAGGCGTGGACAGTGAGGGTGACTCCAGATTTGTTTCTCATCTTGGGGTCCTTCTATCTTTTCTCCAGAGGGTAAAGTCTGGAATGTGTCTAGTTTTTCCCTATTGATGAGGAAGTTGCAAATTTTGATGTATGGCCTTAGTTTTGATGAACCCTGCAGTTGTCTCTTTATGAACATTTGTGAATATTTTAATGCAAAACTGAGAGGCGTTGTACCAGGTGCTTTTACTTTGCCACCCTCTCCCTCTAACTCAGAAAGCTCCTGCGAAGCCCTTGTCGGGTAGGCAGTTGACTTTTGTCCTCGGAGACGTGGTGTTTCACACGTTGAAGAAGGTATCTGTGAGAACATAGAGAAGCCGGTAGCGGGGCTGGCAGGAAGAAATGTAGGTCTCTGTGTGTTGACCTTTAACTAAGGTAGCAGTTTCTTGTTGAGGGGAATTTGGATGGGTATACGATAAAACTAACGTGATGGATAGTTCAGTAGTGTTTGTTTTAACCGTCACAAAGTGGTATGGGAGCTGTAACGGACAAATGCTCATCATCTTTTCTTTCTCCCTTCATCTCCCTCCATTACTCGGTTGCCCAGACTGTACCAAGATTGCCGATTTTCTCCTTTGGAAATAGTTCCAGTTCTGAGCTCTCTGTAGTGTTTAAGAGGGCAGTATCTAGAATTAAAGAGGTCTGTTGCAACCGGGGGGGCAGTGGGCAGTGGCTGTTCGTCCCAGGCTAACCTGAACTTGCCCCCAAGTCCCAGTTTTCTCTGACCTTCCAGTGAACTAAAGCAGCCCCATCCAGACTGTCTTCCTGTTATTTCTTCTGTCCTAAGCCCTTCCTTGTTTCACTGTCCCACCTTTAATAAACATACTTTAAAATCAAAAATTAATTAATTACATTAAAAAGGTCCAAGTTCTGGACTATCCTAGCTGTGTGACCTTGGGCAGACCATTTGCATATTCTGGACGTATTGTCTCATGGATAAAATGAGAGGCTTTAACTAGATGATCCCTAGGGGTCCTTCCAGGTATAACATTTTACTACTTCTGGGTCCGTGATTACCAACAATCCGAGGACAGTGGGAGGGGGGGAGAGAAAACCTCTCTAGTTAGAAATACAGGATGAGTTCCTTTTCTCTTTTGCCCCATTTTTCTTCCTGTTCTTTCACTAGCATCTCATTTGAATGAAATTTCCATATGTGGAGGCCAGCTTTCTGCTACCATGAGTGGTCACAGAGGAGATTTTTTGAAAGCCAGCCTATCAGGATTTTATTTCAGAATTGGACTCTGTGACAAGCCACGGTCACCAGGCTGTTCCTGGAGGGAAGGAGCACTCTGGACTGCAGGGCGGCTCCAGAGAAAGGAAAACTTTGTATGGATAGTAGTTCCTGCTCAGTTACCACAGAAATTTCCTCGCTTCATTGGTTTCTTTTATATTGGGCCTAGAGTATGTTTGTTTTGCTACCAGTTGCATTGTATTTTTGGTAATTGTGACCTCAGTGATTTGTCCCTCAGAAAGCTTACTTTGGAGAAGCTGAGAAAAAGGTTATAGCTCACCTTTAAACTGCATGGGTTTCAACTGCGTGAGTCCACTTATGTGTGGATTCCTTTCAATAAATACAGTATGCCCTTTATGTCCCCGTGTTTTGTATCTGCAATTCAAACAGCCTTGGATTGAAAACAGTATTTTCAATCCACGGATGGGAATCTGAGGATGCAGAGGGCCAGCTGTGTGCATTGTTGCATGCCATTTTATAGAAGGGACTTGAGCACTGGGCTTTGATATCTGCGGGAGGTCCTGGGACGAGTTCCCTGTAGACACCAAGATACAACTGTAGTTAAGTTTTGGGGGAGTAAAAAGATATACATGGGTTTTCGACTGTTTGGAGGATCAGTGCACCTGACCTTCACGTCATTTGAGGGTCAGCTGTACATCTCGACTAGTCAGCCTTTTGGAGAACGTCAAATTGTGTGACTAATTCTGGAAACCTGCACTTAATCTCTTATGTACTGAAATTACTTTTAGAGTAATTTGGTTTTAGATGGGCAGAATCCCCATTCATGAAAAGGACCCATTTCATACCTCATTCTGTGTTTTATTCATGACACATCTTTTTCCCAGAGTTTATCAGACTTGCAATTGGGTGCCCTCTGCTCATTTGGAGATAGGATTTTTGGAGCACAGGTTTAAAGTTTTACTTTCAGCCCTGGCTGGTGTGGCTCAGTGGATTGAGTGCCAGCCTGGGAACCAAAGGGTTGCTGGTTTAATTCCCAGTCAGGGCAGATGCCTGGGTTGCAGGCCAGGTCCCCAGCAGAGGGCGTGAGAGAGGCAACCACACATTGATGTTTCCCTCTTTCTCTCACCCTTCCCCTCTGTCTAAAAATAAATAAATGAAGTCTTTAAAAAAAAAGGTAAGGTTTTACTTCCAGCTCATTAGGTGTTCTCTAAATTGGGCTGTTCTGATAGGGATATAAGTATGGTTTGGTCCTTTGCCTATTTTCTAAAACAAAATGATGTAACATATCTTCATTCCCTTTTGCCACTTAAACAGTTTTGGTTGAGCCATAAAAACTTGAGTATAACCAAACTATTCCTAAAGATTTCTCAAGGACTTTTTCAGACAAGTCTGGACAGCTGTTGTTAAAGCAGAGGAGGAGAGAACCTGGAAAGTCAGCTCTAAGCAGCTGGCGGGCAGTTTGGCTATCTAGAGCTTGCATGAATTTTTTAGGGCTCATGTATAAACTATAACATTGAATATGTATTGCAGTTTATATGGGGCACTGTTAGCCTGTAGAAATAAATAGCTAATGCTAACTCATAGAAAGCTATTCATATACCTAATTCGAACAAAATTTCATATTTGTTTATAATTACATGGTTTACATTGAAAAGGTTTTATATTTTTTTGATAAATAATATACTTACAGCTTAAAATTCAAAGGGAGATAGCTACCTCGAAGTCCTGGAAGTGACCCCTAGATGTAATAACCACTGTTGGCATGTCTTAGGCATTCTGGGGATGACATTGCTGTGTCTCATGTTATGAGTGGTGGCACGTCAGTTATACACAGATTGGAAATATGATATAATCTCTCATTCTATCTTGTATTACTTAAATTCTTTAAATGTTTGTAGACTGAAGGATATATTTTCCCTAAAATTATGTAGTTAACATATTCTCTTAATATTCACATTAACTGTCAATCTTTCCCCATTTAACTATTTGAAAGTTCTTAATAACTGTCTTAGTAAACATTTATTATAGCCCTTTACTTTGCAGTAACTGGTATAAATTTATATTCAACTGATGGGTAGAATTCAACAAATCAAACACAAAAAGATATTTTATTTCAAATATAGTAAGAATATTATTTTATATTTGAAAGTGTTCAGGTATGAAAAATAAATTTGATGTTTCTAAGCCCCAGTTGAAGGAACCTAGTCAGTAGTTTCTTTCGGCAACTAACTGAGAAATTGGGAAGCTGTGGGGTAGCCAAGCTGGGTCACATAAAGAAGAGAAAGCTGGGGTGCACAAGCAGGGAGAAGAATAAAGCTGGGGTCAAAAGCAGGAAAGAGGGCAAGTAGCTCTCTCAGATCCTGCTTCTTCTCCTGTGCCTGGTTCCAGCTGCATTTCCTAGTCTGAAAAAAATATTTTGTCTTTTAAGATTTTTATTTATTTTTAGAGAAAGGAAGGGAAGGAGAAAGAGAGGGAGAGAAACATCAATGTGTGGTTGTCTCTCACGTGTCCCCTGCTGGGGACCTGGTCCACGACCCAGGCATGTGCCCTGACTGGGAATAGAACCTGTGACCCTTTGGTTTGCAGGCTGGCATTCAGTCCGTTGAGCCACACCAGCCAGGCCTGAAAATAGTGAATAAATTCCTCTTTTGCACTTAAGCTACAGGTTGGTTTCTATTCTTGTAACTATTCTACCTGGCTAAAAAGAAAGACAATCAAACAAAGAAGCAATGTCCCAGAAAATCCAAGAAAAATAAATGAGAATGCCTGGTTTGCCATACTGAAGTGGTTACTGTGATTACATGCAGTGGCAGCCCACATAATCATGTGGTCAGGTCTTCCATAGCCTGAGGCCAGAGACCTGGCATTGCCTGAACACTGAAGCTGCATCTGATTCCCAGGCCAGGCAGAGGATGAGGCGGTTACACCTGTTGTCTCACTTAGTCCTCCCCATCTCATCGTAGAAGAGCCTTAGGTTATGTAACTTGCTTAAACTCATGCATAGCTCAGAAGTAGAAGAGCCTGGATTCTAGTTCAAGTCTGATGACTCTAGGCCCTATACTACACTTGACTGCTAGAGATGCTTTTAAAGTGTGCTTTTCTCACAGAGTCAGTCTTTCTAGTTTGGCTCATTTTTATGGCAGATGATGTGAATTTCCACAAACCTGGGCTTCCTTGGGTCTGCAAACCTACCTAGATCCAGGGTTCTGAATACAGGCTCCGACAGGTTTAGGGTCCATTTGTGTACGACAGCTGCTGTAACCTGGGGGTCTTTGATCTTCTGGCTTTGTTTTTATCGTCACCAGAAATGTGGATCTGAGAGAGTACTTGTCTGAGGAAGTTCAAGCAGTACATAAGAATACCACCTATGATCTGATCGCCAACATCGTGCATGACGGCAAGCCCTCCGAGGGCTCCTACCGGATCCACGTGCTTCATCATGTGAGTAGCGCAGGGTGGCAAAGATAGGTGCTGTTTCTTTGGCATTACAAGAGGGCAGCTCCCTTCAGTTTGCCCTTTCTTCATCCTGTTGTTGGGATTCTGCAAGAAATAAAGCTGTCAGTGGTGAGTTTAAGGCAGTGGTTCTCAATTTCAACTGCACATTGGACTCATTTAGGAATTTTAAAGTAAATCTGATATTTGGACACCACCTCAGGCCAGTTACGTTAGAACCATGTAATTTGTGCCTGTTGGTTTTCAAGTCTGCTAGAGGCCAGGAATGCTGCTGAATATTCTACAATGCATGGGAAGCCCCCAGAGCAAAGAATTATCTGGCCTGAAATGTCAGTCAGGGTTAAGAGTCAGCATTAGAGTATCTGGAGGTGGGGACCAGGCATCGCTGATGTGTTAAAGTTTCCCAGGAGGGTACATTTCATTGTGTAGCCAGACCAGAGCCTCACCCCTGACCGTGGAGTCCTCAGACCGGCAGCACTGACATCCTGAGAACATCATTGAGAGATGCAGAACCTCGGGCCCCACCCAACCCTATTGAGTTGGAAGCCGCATTTTTTAAAAAAGATTTTATTGATTTAATTAAATTTATTTTTATTTTTAAGTTTTATTTTTTTTAGATAGAGGAGAAGGGAGGGAGATAGAGAGGGAGAGGAACATTGATTAGTTGCCTCTTGCATGTCCCTCACTGGGGACCTGGTCTGCAACCCAGGCATGTGCCCTGACCAGAATTGACCTGGTGACCTTTCAGTTTGCAGGACAATGCCCAGCTCACTAAGCCACACTGGTCAGGGCTTTTTAGAGAGATGGGACGGGAGGGAGGAAAAGAGGGAGAGAAATATTGATGTGAGAGAGAAACATCGTATGCTCCCTGACCAGGACCAAACCCACAACCTAGGTATGTGCCGTACCGGGAATTGAACCCACAATCTTTTGTTGCATGGGACAACACTCCAACCAACTGAACCCCCCTGCCAGGCCAGGACACTTTTTCTTGAGGATTTCTGTGTTCTTTCCCAATAGTTAACACTGTACCTCCTAGGCGAGTGTGTCCAGTCAGTCATTTCTGAGCAGCAAAGAGACATCGTAGTTGAGGAGTAGAGGACTTTTTCTTTTTTCTCTTTATCGTTCACCTAAATTCTTCTTAAAATGTATAGTGTTTGGACTCTGTTATAGTTAAAGGACTCTTGGCAGGAATTGTGTGTACCAAGGTCAGCACCCTGAAAGCTCTTTAAACTGAACAATGCCTAGCAGAGGTCGTGCACCCTTTTACCCAGGCCGTTTGTGGGGTGATGGTCTCATGGCTACTCTGGTTCTTCTGACTGTGGTCCTTTCTCTGTACACACTTTTGGTTTTGGGGAGCAGACTAACCAGCCCTTCATAATTTTTGCAGGGTACAGGCAAATGGTATGAATTACAAGACCTCCAGGTAACTGACATCCTTCCCCAGATGATCACGCTGTCAGAGGCTTACATTCAGGTGGGTTGGCCCCAGGCCTGGTGAGCGCCGAATCGATGGGGTCGGTGAGAGGAACGGTGCGTGAGGCAGGAAGTGGAGTTGAGTTACAGCCTTGGTTCGGCTGGGTGCTTGCTGGTGTGCACTGAGGAGTGAGATCATACAGCCTTGGGCGTCCAGGGGATTTTCAGAGAAGAGCAGAGTAGGGGAGTGTGGAAGATTTCTGAGTGAGCAAGGAGGTTATGTTTATGGCCAGGTTGGTTTTGCAGAGGTGTGTGATCTGATTTCGAGGGGGAGGAGCCTGTAATTATCAGAACACCAGCTAGGAGTCGACTCTGAAGCTCTCCCCATTTCTTCAGGCAGATTTAGCACTGTTTGTGACTCTCCAGCGCCTTCTACCTGTCTTGATTGGATCACCAGCTGACTTATTTTAACTGTGTTCTCTGTTGGACTTGAGAGCCAGTGTGGAGTGGAGTGTCTGTCTGCTCTTTGTAATTGCCCTAGTGCCTGGTGAGGAAGGAAGACAGACTACCAACAAGCTCTAGCTTTATACAAAAGGAAGGCAGACCCTTTTCCATTCTAGAGTTAACTCCTAGCAACTTTGTCTAAGTTTACAGGTTTGACTGTGAGTTCTTTTTTAGAAAGGGTGTTCGGAATGAGAAGTAAGAGAGGGGGGATGGACAGATTGAAAAGTGAGAATCGAATGAAAGGGAATTTTCTGAAAGATGAGTTATCTTCAGGGGACTTAACAAACGTGTAAATTGAGCCACAGGCTGTCCGTTGCCTAGGGTGGAATAGGTATTTTACGAATATTTGTAGATTGAATGCCAGTTCACAAATATCTATCGTACTCATTTCTTACAGATTTGGAAGAGGCGAGATGATGAAACCAACCAGCAAGGGGCTTGAAGGAGGAGAGGTCAGGCTTTGCTTCCCGGGGACGCAGGGTGAACATGTAAATAAGAATGCTGAAGCTGGAACTGAACATGGGCTGGCTGGCTCACTGCCGGGGCCAGCCCAGTTTGCTCGGGTTTGGGTTCACACCGGCGCGGCGGAGGGCCCACTGACCTGGACCGCTCTGCGCTGTCACCCAGCCGCTCTTTGATCAGTCTGTGGCAGATGGATGTTCTTCCTGTCTGGCTCCCCTCTGACTCCAGCAGGCCAGACTCTTTTACAGATGTTTGTGATTTATTTCTGGGTAGCTGCGAGTATCTGAAGGACAAGACAATTTTTTCTAAGCACCCAAGCCTCAGGGTCCTAGGAATAGGAACATGAAGTCAGTAGCACCCTTTTCCCATCATAGTTTCCCTGTGGGTCTCATCATTTTCTGACATGTTTTAGGAATGAATAAAATGTTTTCCTGTTTTTAAACCAGCCTCTTGTTTTATGTCCTTCCTTTAGGCAGTTTCTTTTAAGCCTCACAAACTGTCCTACAGTCTGTCATCTGGTGGACATCATGCTTGTGTCTTCCTGTCAGCTTGTGGGTGGTGTGTCAGAAACAAAATACCCGATTAAAAGTGATAAATTATAATTGTACTTAACGAGAAGCCTGGAGGTGAGTGGTTTCAGCTGCAGTGCAGGGCTGTGTGAGGGAAGAGGGAAGGAAGTGGGTACCAACTGTGACAATTTTTAGACCTCACTTATCACCCGGCTGTCTGACTAAAGCGTGCAGAACCCGGCTCTTTCCCGGCTATGGACACGCATAAAAACCTAGTGAATGGTTTGTTAAATCACGAGAAATAATCATACACAGAAACAATTTTCTATAGAGAAGTCCAGAAACAGAGTGACCACCCTCCAAATCGGTGACCCCCTTTTCTTTCCTCTAGTGGGTTTTTATTGAGAAAGTAGACACAGTTTGTGGATTCACAGTCTGGCAGAAGGGATCAAAGGGAACATGTATCTTACAAGGATGCTAACAGAGTTTCTGTTGTGATTCCGGGCAGAGATTGGAGTTTTATCATATGAAAAGACTACAGGTTTCAAAGGTTTCCTGACTTTGCCTTCAAATTCCAAGTTTATAACATCCTCCAACAAACAGATCTCAGAGGATCTTGCATATTCTTTGTCCCAGGCCTGATTACCCTGGGGGTCCGCCGTCTCTGGTCTGAGCTGCCCCTTTAGGCTGTTTGCTAAGCCCTGAGAAGGGCTGGAGACAGAGGCAGCAAGGAGACTAGGATTTCTCACATCTGAGTACAAAGACTCAGGCTAAGAGAGGGCAGGGGTAGATGTCGATCA
Source organism: Tonatia bakeri (assembly GCA_004024845.1). Classification (NCBI taxonomy): domain Eukaryota; kingdom Metazoa; phylum Chordata; class Mammalia; order Chiroptera; family Phyllostomidae; genus Tonatia; species Tonatia bakeri. The sequence continues at coordinate 4,777 of PVIA01008771.1, read as the reverse complement.
CCCCTTCCTTTCCACAGCCCCTTCATTTATTTCCACAGTCTCGTGAGTCTTATTCCACAGAGGCCTTTACATGGTCAGTACCTGTCTTAGGTCCATTCTCCATCTTAGAGAATTGTTACCCATCATTGGTAACTGATCTAGCATTAAAGGCCAGGCACAGAACAGGTAGTGTTCATGCCAGGGGAATAAGTTTTGTCTCCTTAGTGGCTCCTGATGTGGAGGTCTCTCACTCAGCCTAAGTCACAGTGGGTCACAGCTTCCTGAGACCAGGCAGGGCGGTCCCCAACAATTGTACTTAACGAGAAGCCTGGAGGTGAGTGGTTTCAGCTGCAGTGCAGGGCTGTGTGAGGGAAGAGGGAAGGAAGGGGACCTCACTGCAGTGCAGTTCTGAGTCTCAGCCAGGCAAGTGGGGAGCCCAGCACAGTGATTGCCCATCAGAAGAGAAGAGTGAAGCAGAAACGGCTTTCATGAAGCCCAGTCACTGATCAGGAGCAGTCTGGAAAAGCGAGACTGTGGCCTGAGCACTGGGCAGATCTGAAGATGCGGGAGAGCTGAAGACACTGCAGCTGGTGGCAGTCGGTTGGTTGGCTACAGCAAGTTCTCTTAAAGGGCGATGGGAGCTGCGCTTCTGTGGCTGCCACCCTTTACTTCTGGGACACTGTGCTGTCCTTATTTGCCTCTCCGACAGCTTCAGTATTTCTTTGCAGCCTCATCTTCCTCTATCCAGCTGTTAAACATTGGGGTCCTCCAGGTGAGGCCCTCTCTTCTTCTCCCAGTTTACTTTTTCCGTGGACCATTTCAACTATGCCCGTGGCTCCACTTGTCACTCGAGGGGAGATGATGCCAGTCTTAATTCCAGACTTCTTTAAATTGTCGAATCTAGAGCCAGCTGCCTACTTGATGTATTTTGGGTGTCTTAAAGTTAACTCACTTGCAACATTGTTTAAAACCTGACTTGTGAATTTTCTCATGCTTGACGCCTTTCCTGGTTCCTTTGTAGGTGAAGGGCTCCACCATTCATCCAGTTACATAAACTAAAAATTATTCTCACATCCTCACTTTCCTTGTCTAATCCATTACTAAGTGCTATTAATTTCACTTTGTGTTTCTTGGATTTTCCCACTTTTTTGCATTCTCTGCCAATGTCTAGTCTGATCTAGTGTTAGCCTAGTCCAGGGCTAATCAGGAGAAAGAAACTATAATAATTTTTTTTTAAAGATTTATTTTTAGAGAGAGAAGGGAGGGAGAAAGAGAGAGAGAGAGAAACATCAATGTGCGGTTGCTGGGGGTTGTGGCCTGCAACCCAGGCATGTGCCCTGACTGGGAATCGAACCTTCGATGCTTTGGTTCACAGCAGAAACTATAATAATTTGATCAGGGGGAAATATAAGTTCAAGAATTATTAACTATAATGGGATTAGCTAGTAATAGAGAACTCTAAAGAAGGTGGGAATAGCAGATACAGGGCTATTCCTAGGGCTGACAGAAAATGTCCAAAGGTGAGATCCACACCTTGCTGAAAATCTCCCTGCCAGAACCTGTCAGAAATCTCTCCAGTGTGTTTGGAAAAGCTGTGTACGGGGCAGCATCTCACTTTGCTACTAAGCTTCCTGTGGAGTAGGGGCGTGCCTGGTGAAGCTGGCGGGTGCAGGGTGCTGCTCTCTGCTGTGCATGGCAGGAGCCAGGCGCCAGGGAATCTGCGAGCGCTGTGGGAGCCTGATGCGGGAAGAAGCTGCATGTGCTGCTTTCCGGGAGCACGCTGGCACCTGGGAAGCAAAGCCCTTCCTGCAGTGTGTCTCCAGTATCCTCTCAGACAAAACTTCAATGTCAGCTGAAGGAGAAATGTAAAGGTCCCAGATCCACCTTCCCAAAGCAGGCAAAAAAGGGTGAAGTTGGAGCTGAGAGTACTGAATTAGTAATAGGCACAGTCCGCCTCTGATGACTCAGCTTCCATGCTCACTCTCGCACACATCGAACTCCCGTACGAAGACAACAAAGGAAACTATTTCTGCCTAACAAAAGCAACTAGCCTTCTTACCAGTGACCAAGTTTTCAAACTTCTAAAATGAGATGCACAGTCCCAAGAGTCACGTATGCATTGATGGCTAAATTGTTTATTCCTCAAATCCAGTCACAGTTCCACAGGATATTCTGTTACATAAACATAGTTGTGAAGGTAGCTTCCAACAAGTTTTCATATAAAATAAAAATGGGAAGAAGAGAAAAATGGTTAGCGTGTACAAATTATGGAGGTATAACAAGCACATGGAAAATAAGCAGAGTTATTTGTCCTCAGTTCTGTAATTGGTCACAACGCTGTAACTGACACCTGTTCTTCCACTGCCCTTCCGTGTTTACTCTCCTAAGCCAGACCACAACTCGGGTTTCTTTACTTGGTAGAGTGATCCAAATCTTTAGTCCCCAAGGGCCTGGCTCCCTAATTGTTCCGCCGCTGCCCCCTTTTGGAGGTTGCTGTTTGGGGGGGGGGTTCCATTAACCTTTACTGTTGGACATAGTCCATCTTGCCTGCATGGTGTAGAAGGAACCCAATTTCCCCTTGATAATCGGGGCAGTCACTCTGTCCTTTTTAACTCTTGCTCCTTTACCTCTCTGACTTAACTGCTCAGTACCATGTATATTTCTAACTGATAGCACCCATTCATTCCACTGAAGTATTCCATTTTTCTGTGATTAATGACTGTCTTCCCGTTAGACACAGCTCTAAGAGGACAGACAGGAACTGTTTGTTTTATGGGAATGCTCGGCACTTAGGAGTTAATCACTAATGTTCATCGAGCAAATGGCATCATGCCAAACCTCTTCTCTGAACCTCTGTTCTCCATATCCTTCTGCAGAAAATATTTTGTCTCTACACTCTCCCAAGATGTCGACAGTTCATACTGTTGCCTGAAGGGTTGGGGACCACTGCTCAGAGCTGACTGTCATGTCCTGTGTACAATAGCTTAAGGCCCTTTGCGGGTGACGTGGGGCTTGCTTCCACCACTGCTGCCCGAGCCGGAGGCCTGGCTGGCGTGTCTTACAGCTGTGACCGCAGCATCTGCTTCCTCTTGGAGACCTCGGGCTCCGGCCAGTCCGAACGGCAGATGAGATCAAGATTCCGCTTTCTCAGCTGGAACTCACAAAGGAAAAAGTACGCATGTGGAAAACGTATCCTAAATTTAAAAGATGTGATGGGGGAAACTTGCCACCTACAGGACAGTGAATGGATGAGTACACCTGGTACATTTTTCCTGGTAGAACAGTGGACAGAGCACTCCAAGGGAAAACCGGGCAAAACACCCACACGAGTGTTTCACAAAAGAGGAAATATAAAAGGTCAATAAACATGTAAAAAACGGTTACTCAGTAACGAAAGAAGTGAGAAGTGGAACAACCAATGAAGTCACTTTAGTATTTTAGATTAGCAAAGATTTGAAAGACTGCTAGTACCCACGTTGGTGGGAGTGGACACGGTCCCCGCTTCCTGCTGGGGCGGGAGTTGGTGTGTTGCACACGGAGGGGCAGCTTGGTGACACTGCCGGCGTGAATAGTCAAGACGTGCGTAGGTTTTTGTCCCCAAACTTCACGTCTTGGAACTGATCAGATATTGATAGTTGACACTTAAGAATGAAAGTTTGTATAAAGAAAAAACATGAGCCAATTAACAGTGATGATAGATATCTATATTTATTGATTGATCTGGGAAGGTTATTTTTGAATGAATAAAGGAGTTTACAAAGCAGCATGTATAGGATGCTCCTATTTAAAAACCTGTCACACCTGTTTTCGTGCGCATGCAGAGGAAAGCTCGGAATGATAGGTGATGTTACAATGATTGTGTTGTGCGTTTTAAACCTCAGTCATTAACGAGGGAACATAAATGTCACTGTTTTTACTTCTCTGTAATTGAGCTAGATAGTTTTGGCTCTTAAGCCCCCAAATGCCCTATTTCCATTTGAAAATAACTCAAGTCTGTTGTTTAATAATACTCAGCCCGTCTTGGGTAACTACCCACTGCATCCTGCTTCCATTTCCTGGGAGTGATTCACAGACTGCCAGATCATGAGCAGCGAGGTTGGCGACATCCTCTCGGTGGCCTGTAGGGCTTCACTGAAGCATTGTGCATCTTGCCTGGTCTCCAGCTTCCTGTGCCTGCACTGGCGACACATGACAGACTTCTCAAGGTCCATGAAATCTGTGAGCGCTCTGTCCACAGTCACGGGTTCTTGCGGGCCCACCGTTTCGTTCAATTCTGACGGTCTCTTAGGCCGGTTGTGTGAGTACTCCTGTGTCAGGCACCCTTTGAACGAATCCTCAGGTCTGTCTAGGCCTCTCTTTAAGGCCGTTCTCTTCATTCTTGTTAATGTGTTGGAGTCAGGTTTCCCTAAGGAACTTGTGTTCTCACACCACACCCTGGAAAGCGAAGAACATGCCCTTTCTGCTGCTGGGCCCTAACTCCTCCCGGGGCTTTCTCCCTGCTCTCCTCTTGAATGCAGGATGCTGGGCACCTGTCGGACCCTCTGACTCTCAGCTATGGCCACTTTCTGCCAATTCTCCCATCAGCTAAACACCGGACCTCCGTTGGAGTGAAGCCTCCTCTTCCATTATCAGGAGCTCTTTGCAACGCTTGCTGGTCTGATAATCTGTTAATGCCTCCCCTCCTTTATGGTTTGGCTCTTCATCTTCCCAACCAACCTTTTTAAAAAATTTAAACACTCTTCTTTTTCAAAAAGTTTTAAAAATATATTTTATCGATTATGCTATTACAGTTGTCCCA
>PVIA01008770.1:0-68025 GCA_004024845.1 Tonatia bakeri | reverse complement strand
ACAGGCAGGAAGTGGCCAGAGGAGAGAGAAGAGGAAATTTCAGGGGAAAAGGGGAAGGGTTTGCAGGAACAAAGTTAAAAGACACATGGATAAAACTAGGGGGAGGGTGGTAATGGGAGGGAAGATGGGAGGGGGATGGGTGGGCTTGATTGGGAGTAAAGGGGAGAAAAATGTACTTAAATAATCATTAAAATAAAAAAAATTTCACATATATCACCTATAACACCTATAATTCACATATAACACCTTATTTTGGTGTTAATCACAGGTGTTAATTCACATATATCTTCAAGTATATAATGCCCAGGATTACAATGACGGCATCTGATCTGGTGCTAACAGCATCGATAGGGACCAAGAGAGGATGAAGCTTAAATACTAAGACGTTCCCATGTGTTGTCGAATTTTGGATTGCACAAGTATAGCAAAATTTATGGTATCTCTCTCAAAAGAGTTTTAAAATAGGACAGACCCCCTCCTGTTCTGACAGATTAGGCACTACACATATGTATAGGAGTCAAACACTTCAACTATTTCGAGTACCTTACACATGAGAGCGTTTCTTCAAAATGCTCACACAACCAACAGATGGCAGAATTGCTATGTTGTTCTTCTGTAGTTAAATACAAATCTCTATATAGCGCAGAATAGATTTTTTTTAAAGATTAGTAGGTATTTCCCTAGGAATCAGGATATCTTACACATTTACACTGAATCTGTCTCAGGCTTAGTTTTCTCATGTGTGAAATTGGAATACAAATTAATAGTGCCTACCCCTTCAGTGTGTTTTGAAGGTTAAATGGGATCATCTATGTAGTGTGCTTAGCCTGGTTCATGGTATGTCCAGGTGAAAGTTAGTTTTATCAGGAATCAGGCTCTGTAATGGGGAGGCCAGCTGGACCACTCGACCCTGGCTGATGGGGTTGCAGAAGTGCAAAATGAGGCTTTGCCATAAATATCAATCTTCACTTTGAAATCCACACATTTTCAAACACCTTCAGCCTGAAGTTAGAGTTGGAGCTGAGGGAAAAGGCATCTCAGCTGCATGGTCTTTGGCCTCCCCTGGTTCGGTGAGGCAGTCAGGAGCAGTGCGCTCCACAGAGAGTTCTGACAACGGGTCCTTTCAAAAACGCAGCAAATGGGTCTCTCTGAAGACACACCTGCTTTATGTTTCCTTAGAAACACCTGATTGTCTCTCAGAGTCCTTTCCTAACAAGAGTGAGGCTCATCTGAGGCAGTCTCATGTCAGCCTCCGTCATCCCTACACCAGGAAGAGCATGTGGGTCTTTGGCATAATCTTCTTCCAGGAAGACAGGGCACTGCCAAGGCCCCTCTGCAGCCTTCTCCATCCTCAAGCAATTGTGCCTGTGCTCTTCCATTTGAAACAGGGATTAAATTGACTTACTAAAAACATGAAATCCAGAGGTTTTTTAAAGATTTTATTTATTTATTTTTAGAGAGTGGGGAAGGCAGGGAGAAAGAAAGGAAGAGAAACATGAATGTGTGGTTGCCTCTCATAAGGCCCCTGCCAGAGACCCGGCCTGCAACCCAGGCAAGTGCCCTGACTGGGAATCAAATGGGTGACCCTTTGTTTTACAGGCCCACGTTCAATCCACTGAGCTACACCAGCCAGGGCAAAATCCTCCTCTTAATAATAGGATATATTGTAGCAAACAGAAAAATAAATGACTTCCACAGAAGATCAGAGCCCTTCCATCTCATCCTCCACTTGGGCCTAACTGAGAAGGTTTGGAGGGCACATATGCACAGAAAACAGCGTTGAGCCAAGGACAACGTCGATAGGAATTTGGGCTTTGGCCTCCAGTGCCATTGCACTTCACCATCGGGCAAGGCTGCACCGAGTCAAGTGGCCTAGCGTCTAGAAATAAAGTCAGTCACACAGCCTCTACGACCCTCCTGTCTAGGCACTTCCGTCTCAGGCCCCGCTCATCTCAGCACTTGATGGAAGGCAAGGCCAATCCAATGACACTCAGGGATAACGACCAAGAAAAGGAAAGCCTGCATGTGTGTCAGTGCCCAGGGCAGAGCCACTCTGGGCAACCAGCCCCGGGCCTCAGATGAACCCAGTACTGCCCTCTAACCTACCCAAGCAGATGGGAAAGAGTGAGAGTGAACAAAGAAGAGAGACTGAAATGAAGCAGCCAGAACTTCTTTTTCCTTCTTTATCCAGAAAAAAACCGTTCCAGAAGAGAGGTTTTATTTAAGCTCCACTTCCAATGCCCCACACTTTGGAAAGCATGGCTCAGGAATATCCCTGGATCCTGGATACTAGTTGGGACTCCTGGGACAGATCTCAGAGGTGGATAAGGACAGCACCAGGGGTTTCCTTAGCCCACAAGCCAATGTATTTTATTTTATATCCTTGATGTAAAAATGTTAGAATTTAATGATGTAATTCAGCATAAAATAATAAATGATGACATGTAACCAGAGAGCCTGGGAAACCCTCCCCACCTAGTGGAGACGTGCCGCATCGCCTCCTCATCTTACCGTCACAGGCCTTCGGAACCCTGGCTTCTGCACGAACCTGTAGTGCAAACCCTTCAAAGGGTGACGCATAAGTTCCACCTCCTTCACTTTTACAACAGGGGAGATTATTCCCAGGAGGGATTTTGAAGATGTGAATACTAAGTGAGCAGTGCTATCATATGTATGTAAAATGGAAAAGTCTCCAGTATTTGGGAACTGATGCAGCAGACCGGAGCTGGTTTTAATTATGTAGCAGTGATTGGATACAGTAAAACTCAAACTGGAAAATTGCCTCAGAGCTACAGTAAAAAACTCACTGGATTTTGGAGCTGGCAGAGACCAAAGCGATCATTTTACTCAATGGCATCTTGCATTTTATTTAATCCAGTCAACCCATATTCACTGAACATCTATTATTTGCTGGGAACTCAAGCACAAAAACTCTTTTTTAATATTAAAAAGGTCACAGTCTTGCATGTGACAGTACTTATAATATAGACTTTAGGAAAGAAAAGTACCTAATGGGACAAAAATCAGCTACAAATGTAGTAAAACCTTAAATGTTGCACCTTAATTATTACAACAGCACCTAAATTTGGAAATTAGTAGTATACATATAGATGTCATATTTATTCCATGAACAAGAAAAGCTTGATCCAAAAACATTTCCTAATATTTCTTTTAATCATACCACAGTTCCCCCCAAGTGTAAAATCCCTGGTCTGCTCCTCATGTGCTCATTTTACAGACCAGGAGAGCGGAGGTCTTGAAGGGTGATAAGTAATTTACGTCTGGGACCATAACAAGTTAGTGGTAGAGATGGAATCTCTTATCTTACTATGTCAAGTAACCTCTGTTTAGTTGCTGTCTATTCACATAAGTAATGGAGAATGCAAACTGACCCTCATGATTCACTCTCTCCTTCTGCACCCCACAAGTTTGAATAGGGCCATGGGCAGCCAGATTGAAACTACATTTCCCAGCCACTCTTACAGGTAGGCACGACCAGGTGACTCTGACCAATGGGATGTAAGCAATGGGACCGGAGTTGATGTGTGCAGTATCCAGATCACATTCTTATATGGACAGTCTTCACCTCTCCATACCCTGTCTCCACTCTGTTTTACACTTGTAAGCCAGCATTGACCATGCAGATGAAGTCAGCCCCTTGACGACAAATGCATGGAAGACATTGAAGTTCCTGAATGGCCTCAAAGAATGAGACCACCCTGCACTGCCCCATTCCCTTGGGCCTGTCCCCTGAAAGAGGGAGAGATTTCTGTCTAAACTACTATATTATGGGATCTCTTTGTTTTAGAAATTTAGGCTAAACCTAACAAAAATAACTTAATATAGTCAGATAAAAGGCTGCAGAGAGAAAGGATATTAAATTATGCTCTTGAAAACAGAACTGATCTTGGGTGAGTGCAGAAGTAAACTAATCTCTGACTATCGTAGACACCCCCCCCCCACCCCGGTATTTATATTCTTGTTAGTCCCCTCCCACAGTGTGTCAGGGATTGTCTCTGACCAACAGAATACAACAGAAGTGATGGTGGCTTCTGAGGCTAGGTCATAAAACCATTGTTGATTCTGCCTTATTCTCTCTCTCTCTCTCTCTCTCTCTCTCAGACCACCCACTCTTGCTTGGAGAGAGGCGCCAAGACATGAAACCACTCAGGTGGCCCTGTGGAGAGGAACTGAGGCCTCCAGTCAGTAGCCAACAAACAGCTGAAGTGGTTATAGAAGTAGATCCTCCAGCCCCCATTAGATGTCCAGATAACTGCAGCCACAAAAGATGTCTTGTGTGCCTCATAAGACAGACTGAGACAGAAACACCTAGCTGAGGCACTCCCAGTTCCTGACCTATGGAAACTGAGATAACAAACATTTGTCATTTTGAGCCATTAAATTCTGGGTTCACCTACTATGCAGAAACAGATAACTATACACTTGTTGATGTCTGGTATACACATCCAGGGCTCAGTAGGTGCTAGAGCATGCTAGAAATGTTGGCCTATCTCTCCGGTGAATAGGTCAATTCCATGGAAAATTTTGTTAAGCTCCCTAGTTTTCTATAGGATTAGAGGTAATAATGCCCATAGATGCATCTCTTCTTAGTGAATTGTGGATGTGATTTCAGGGGCTGAGGATGGAGATAGGTAACCTCACCAAGTATTACCGTAGACCTCAGATAAAAGAAACAAGTTGGCATCGTGTTATACTATTGGTTAGCACTTTGATTTCTCTTAATATTTTAGGTGAAGTGAATCTGTAAATGTAGAAACCCAGTTCTTCTATTAACCTTTCGAATAGTTATCCAATGTGTTGAGAACAATGCCTGGTACAGTTTAGAGAAATAATTATAATAGTTACAGACTCCTCCCTCTTCCTCATTCATCACCCAGTCATTGTGTCCTGTAGAAACTAATTTTTGAGTGTCCCCAGAGTCCCTTCCACTGTCCGAGGCCCACATTTTCTCAGTGGGGTCTCAGGGGAGGTGCTACTTTATTCTTTTTTGGGAGAGGGGACATTCATATGGGGGACTCAAAGAAATCTTGAGCTGAACAGGTCCCCTCCTGAAATAGTCATCATAATTTCCAAACTGAAGATCAGAACACACCTTAATTAGGACCTGTGCTAAAAACTCCAGGACCCAAGGAGGCCCATCATGGCAGAGAGATGGGCTGACTCGGCAGCCAGCATCTCCAGTTACTCATCCCCCAGACATCCCATGAATGCCTGCTCTGTGCCAGCAGGGCACTGTGAGGAGGACAGGCTCAGCCCTGTGCTCGGGGTTCCAGAAGCCTAACATTCAGAGCTGCTTCCGACACCCTCCAGAGCCCCCTCAGCCTTTCCTTGGCCCTCCACCCCAAGATGGGGTAATTGAAATGTGTCCTTGGAGGTGGGGCTTGGGCTACTATCCACCTGATACCTGATGCCTGAGAAATCTAAAGGGCAGGAGTCTAACTCTGCCTGTGGCAACACTAGAGGGTACAATTTGGGAAGTACATTAATTCCACTGACAGGTCAAAGGTGCCTGATTACCATGAAACTGAAGTGCAGATATTGGGAGGGTGTGCTGTAACTTGACCTGGAATCTCCTTAAAGGGACTTTGCCCCAAAGGGTCATTCTTAAACATACTCCGAAGGGAAAGAGTTTAACCCCCAAGAACAGAGGCTAAAGGGGGAGTTTCAAGGGACCAGTTAGTGAGTGGGTCATGGAATCAGGGCAGTACAAGTGCAAGCGCACGAGGCCTAGTCAGTGGAACCTTTCTGGCCTCTACTTCCCCCTCTCATCCAGTGGGGTCAGCACCTAGTAGGAGGGAGACCAGCATTGTAAAGAGATAGGAAGCCACACACATTCCCCTTTCCTACTGTAGGCTCCCAACCCACAATGGGCCAACTTTGGATGAGTCACAGTTTTTTATTATTCTTCTGGGCTGGGCACAATTAACTATTAAACTGAGATTGTCCTGAGATCTCAAGTAACAAGATCACTTCTCGATCTGTGAGTGAGATCAGCCATGGCTTGCTAGGGTTTTCATCCAGGGACAACTGACTGGTTTACAGGGGTAGTTGTAGAGGGAAAAGTAAGTTTGCTTTGTGATTGGGTTCTCCAATTCCCACCTTTTCAATTACATCCTAAATGAGAGGTACAAGATGTCTCTTAGTTAGGACCTAAGATGAGAGTATAGGAGGAAGAGCTCAGACAGGGCCTCGGGCTGTGGAGAAACTTGAAGGGTTACAGCAGTCATGAAAGGGGATGTGAAGAGAGAATAAGGAGGAAGAATAGCAACTGAGGGCAGAGTGAACTTTATGAAATACTCTTATGAGAGATGGAATAGTGTGGGGTGACTTCCAGATCAGGAGTACGGCCACAGGAAGTGGTGTCTGGGCTAAAGTGAAGAAGAGAGTGGATTGGTGATGGAGAACTAAGGAAGCCGGGGGCTGGGCCATACCTGAGACGTGAATCACACCCAAGATGACAGCGGGACTTGAGACAGAGGGAAGGGCTCAACTGTAGTCATCAATGAGTGAGGAAGAACAGATCTAGACGTCTGCATCAGCCTCAGACAAACAAGATTCCACAGATGTGAGCCAGAGTTGAGAAGGCAGGGTATCCAAATGGTTCAAGGAAGGGGCTTGAGAAAGAGAAAGTGAGTGGGAAATTGAGCAGGGAGAGAGGGAGCACCACATCTTGTTGGGGGTGAAGTCATTGGATGGGGCTCACAACTGCGGATGAACCAATGGACATAGGGATGTGAGGCAGAGATGATTCAGTCCTTGACAGCCGTCGATGGCCTGGCCACTCCAGGTGCGCCCTGAGCACCAGCAGCACCAGCACCACCTGAGAGCTGATGTCAGGCCCCACTTCAGACCGACTGCAGCAGAGTCACGTTTTATAAGTCTGCAAGTGGTTCTACACACATTAAAGTTTGAGCGGCTCCACTCTAGAGTATTACGGACTTAATCCAGCTGTGGCCTAGAAGGAATGCCATGAGGTCATTCTTCTCTTTCAGATCCATAAGGGACAGTTGCATTGGCTGTCTAGTACATGAAAATAGATGTTAGGAGGCATTATAAATGAGCCACTGAGTATGTGGTCAGTCACATGTGGAGGGGCCTGGACTGCTGTGATGGTACTGGAGAATCTGTCTACTGTGCACCGTCGTGGACGGCTGTTTGGTGGGGACAGTGTGGTTGAAGGGAATTAGAGCCATTTGCGTATATGGGCAGAGTAAATGATTGAGGGGAGTAAGCAAAGACAGACCCCAAACATCTCCCCACTGGTTTTATCTGCTTTCTGCCTGACATCACGCATATCTCCCTGCAACAGCCAATTCACAGATATTTGCTGTGTCTGAACCAGGGGCCCGGCCCACACTCCTTCCATTTTCCAGAGCCTTTGCATAAACCCTACCATGTTTTAATTTTTATTCTCATAACTACCCTTTGAGGTCAATGGGGAAGGTAGGATGTACTGCCTCTTATAAATAGCCCTTGAGGTTTTGCCCCAAACCACACAACTCATAAGTGATTGAGCTGAGATTTTAATTTAGATTTTCTGACTTCAGTCTGTCTCTGCAGAAAAGTGGGTTCTTTTATAAAGGGGCTTAATATTTATTTCATAGACATAGAGTTTGGTGAGCCCTAAATGTCCATAAAGTGTTTGATTTCCTAATTATATGAACAAGGGAGTTTGAAATGCAGAATGAGGTCCCTTTCAGAGATAATCTTCTCTCTCCATCCTCTCCAACCCATCTCATAGGACATTGGGAACAAAACGATAAGCACCACAGAAAGCAGACAGACCCAATTCAGTGACTTATCTGGGACAGCGTACAGTGAAGCCCTGATTCCCCTTGTTGAAAGAGAGCACTCAGGAAAAGCTTAGCATTGCATTTCTGCTTTCTCACTTCGTGGGGTGTTAGCCTTACAAACACCTCCATTTGGTCACTCTGATTCTAAGAGGAATGCACACCATGCTCCTTGATGTCATATACTTTACAAAGTGTTCCCCCCAATGTTTCCAGTACCCACCTGGCACCTTACATAGTTATTGTTGACTATATCCCCTGTGCTGTACCTTGCGTCTGCATGCCTATTTTGTAACTACCAATTAGTACTCCCTTCAACTTTTTTCACTCTCCTCCCCAACATCTATCTCCTCCGGCATCCATCAGTCTGTTCTCTGTACCATAAAGCTGTTTCTACTTTTTTGGGGTCTTATTTATTTTGTTCTTTAGATTCCACATATAAGTGATGTCATCTATTCTGTCACAAGTAGTGTGACTTTTTATCCACTCACCTATTGATGAGCATTTGAGTTGCTTCCATGTATGAGTGATTGTAATTAACACTGCAAGAAACATAGAGGTACATATGTATATTTTCAAATTAGTAGTTTGGGTTTCTTTAGATATATTCCCAGAAGTGGAATCACTGGGTTACAAGCCATTTCCACCTTTAATTTTTTGAGGAACTCCCATACTGCTTTCCACAGCAGCTGCACCAGTCTGCATTCCCACCAACTGTGCAGGAGGGTTTCCTTTTCTCCTCATCTTCGCCAGCACCTGTTGTTTATTTGTGATGGTAGCTTTCCTGACAGGTATGAGGTGATATCTCATTGTAGTTTTAATTTGCATTTCTCTGATGAATAGTGACATTGAGCATCTTTTCTTATGTCTGTTGGCCATCTGTATGTCCTCTTCCTCTTTGAAGGTGTGTCTATTCAGGTCCTCTGCCCATTTTTTAATTGAACTGTCTGGGGTTTTTGGTGTCAAGTTGTATAAGTTCTTTATACATTTTGGGTATTAGCCCTCTTCACATGTATCATTGGTGAATAACTCCTTCCATTCAGTAGGTTGTCTTTTCATTTTGTTGATGGCTTTTCTTGCTGTGTAAAATCTTTTTAGTTTGATGCAGCCCCTTCGTATATTTTTTCTTTTATTCCCATTGCCTAAAGCGATATATCAGAAAAAAAATATTGCTAAGAGACACGTCAGAGATTTATGTTCTATGTTTACTTCTAGGGTTTTTATGGTATTAGGTCTTACATTTCAGTTTTTAAACCATCTTGAGTTTATTCTTGTGTATGGTATAAGAAGATGGTCATTTATTTCTTTGAATGTATCTCTTCAATTTCCCCAACACCATTTATTGAATAAACTATCTTTACCTTATTGTATGTTCTTGCTTCCTTCATCATAGATTAATTGACTATATAGGCATGGGTTCATTTATGGGATCTTTGTTCAATTCTATTAATCTATGTATCTGTTGTTATGCCAGTACCACACTGTTTTGTTTTGTTTTTGCTTTTTTAAGATTTTATTTATTTACTTTTAGAGAGAGGGGAATGGAATAAGAAAGAAAGAGAGAGAAACATCAATGTGTAGTTGTCTGTCATGCACTCCCCTACAGGGGACCTGGTCCACTACCCAGGCATGTGCCCTGACTGGGAATCGAACCAGCAACCCTTTGGTTCACAAGCCTGCACTCAATCCACTGAGCTAAGCCAGCCAGGGCAGTACCCTACTGTTTTGATTGCTATAGCCTTGTAGCATATTTTGATATCAGGTAGTGTGATATCTCTTTGTTCTTTTTCTCTAAGATTGTTGCTGCTATTCAGAGTCTTTTGTGTTTCCATACAAATCTTTGACTATTTATTCTAGCTCTGTGAAAAAAGCTGTTAGTATTTTGACTGAAATTGTGTTGAATCTATGGATTACTTTGGGTAATATGCACATTTTAATGATGTTAATGCTTCCTATCTATGAGCATGATATATGCTTTCATTTATCAGTATCCTCAATTTTTTTCTTCAATGCTTTACAATTTTCTGAATACAGGACTTTTACTTCCTTGCTTAAATTAATTTTTAGGTAATTTATTTATTTTTGATGTAATTGTAGATGGGATTGTTTTCTTAAGCTTCCTTTTCTGATAGTTCATAATTGGTGTATGAAAATTCAATGGATTTCTTTTTTTAGTATATTTCACCCTTCTCACAAAGGCAGGCAGAATCCCCATTGACTTTCACAGCCAGACATTGTGTGGGCTCCTCTTCCTGGCTCTGGTGCTCCAGGTTAGGGAGTCTGGCATGGGACTGAGACCTCTCGTTCCTCCAGGGGGTCCTCTTCAGCTGAGCTATCCTTCCAGATTTCCTTTTATTTAATTTTTTTTATTTTATTGATTCTAGAGAGAGGGCAAGGGAGGGAGAAAGAGAGGGAGAGAAACACTGATGTAAAAGAAAAACATCCATCAGTTGCCTCGTGCACGTGCCCCAACTGAGCACTGAACCTGCAACCTAGGCATGTGCCCTGACCAGGAGTAGAACCTGTGACCTTTCAGTTTGTGGGAACCAACTGAGCCACACTGGCCAGGGCTCTCCCTCTGAATTTTTAGCTATGCCACGTGGGTACAAGGCCAGCCCTTTTTGCATCTCTGCCCTTCCTACTGGTCTCAGTGGGGGATCATTGTCTATCCTAAGTCATAAGGATAACTTCTGTTCAGCTTATCTTCAAATGGTTATTCAGACTGGCAGTTCTGTAAATTAGCTGCAACTCTGACATGGTCCTGGCAGGAGGAGAGCATAACTTCCACCAACATAGCCACCATCTTGCTGCCTCTTTAATAGTATTGTTCTGCAACCTGAGCTCTCCCTGTAGTCACTCAGCCCAAAAACACTTTTTTTTTTTTTTTTTTCAAAATTGAGGGGAAATAACACTGACATAAAGTTGCCTCATTGACATGGAAGGTGACTTTCCCTTTGGGCTCTGAAGGCCATTGACAAATGGGGCCAGCTAGCTCCCATGAGGCATTTTCCTCAGTTGTTTATCAAATGTCTTTAACCAAGATGAGAGGGATGGTTGAGGATATCAAAAAGAATTCACCTATTTAAAGAATCTTCACTGGACCCCAGAAGTACCTACCAAAGCCCACAGCATTTTGCTCTAACAGTGGCCTTACAGTCTTTCCATGAGCTTCTACTTTTGGTTTTGTTTCTAGTTTGTAAAGGGCATACCACGGTGACCAGAGTCTGGGTCAAGGACCCTGTGATAAGGAGTGTCTGCCCTGCCACCGAATGTCTGAATGTCTTCCCTTTAAGGAGACAGAATGCACAGGCCTATGCTGGGTGCGCTGGTGCCAGCTCTGGGAGCAGCACTGTCCCTCAGGGTGGGGGACACAAAGTTGGGAGAATCCAGAGATTGAGAGTGTTTTTGAATAATCATCCTGTTTATGTAGCACTGTAACAGAGAGGTCTGGCCACATCGCTAGCCAGAGGGGAGCGACGCCCAAGAGGGGTCAGGAATTGCCGAAGGCAGCAGATTGAAATCACAAAACTGCACAACTGGCCTCCATACCCTGCGGAGGGGTAGACGACTGCAGCTGAGGACAGAGCTTGCACAGAGCCTGCGCAGGCTGGAAAGTCACAAAACACGTGTAGCAGGGTGACACCCTGCCCTGCGGAGAGACACCATGCCCTGCACAGCTAGAAAGCCCCCCTCCCTACCCGCTCATGACAGCTGGGTGAGGGACAGTGACACGGTGCGGGCTGACATGTGTGATGGATGTTAGCCTGAACTGGCTAAGAAGTTGCGCATTCCCACAGCACATAGGATTTGGGGGCAAAAGATTTTAACTGGAGGGTGTGGAGAAACTCAGCCTTTTTGTGCTTCCCTTGTCCCACCTGCTGAGGTGGGGGGGACTGGGTGTTTTTAGGACCCTGTGGATGCTGGGCCCTGCTCATGGTTCTTGCTTTGCCTTGCTTGCACAGTTGAGAGCAAGCTCACACAGGATGTGCTTCTGGCTGGTGGCAGCCCACAGGACTCTGTGACCCCGTGCCACACAGTGCACAGGTCCTGGACCACTCACATTCTCTCACTCTGAGAGCAGCACACAGACACGTGGGCGGGGAAATTTCACTGGCCCCAGGTCTGCGAACAGCCTTGGGAGCCGGTGCTACATGGACAGAGCCCTAGCACAAATGGCTGCAGCGATCCAGAAATGTGTCCCAGCCCCTGGAGAGGGTGGAAGCTGCTGAGGAGCAATGGAGACACCAGCCCCACATGTGTGCACCCCAGAGAGAGACAGCCTGAAGCTGGAGAGACAGAGACCCATCCGTGTAGCAAACTTGGACTATAGGTAAGAATGGAGGGGAGATCTCTGGGCATGGATTTGAATTTCAGTCTTTTGGGAAACAAGGGGGTTTCTGTGTTTTGCAGAAGAGGATGGCTTGGAGCAGGGGAGCCCCCAGCTCTCTCAAATTGGGCACACACTGTTAATAAAAAAAACTTTTTTCCTTCCCCACCAATTATTGCGTTATGCTTATGTATGGTGGCAGGTGACTGAATCCCACTTAGTTTGGTAAACACACTGGCCTCCTAAAGTCGATCAGGATACTGGATTTCTGAGTGGGCTATTTAAGTAGATTGCCAGAAAGGTCTCTAAACATAGCATGGACCTTAACTTGCCATTCTTACACAGTCTGAGGCCTTCTGATGCTTTTCCTGTTAACACTTTCCTACAAATAAAGATATGTTGTTTGCAGAGTATATAAAAAGAATTCTGTCTAAGCATAAAGTCTTCGGTGACCTATGAAACATCATTTAATTTTTCTTTTTTAACTTCTTTACCCATTAAGTGTTGTAATAAAATTGACTAGAGAAAAACAACAGCAATCATTTATTGAGTTCCTATTATGTGTCAGGCACTATGTTAAACCCTTTCATACATTTATTTAACATTAGATTATCTAACGTCACAGGAGCTACTAACTGGTGGGACTGGGATTAAAACTCAGATATATCTAACTAGAAATCCCTTAACTGCCATAAGTCATTCACAAAAAGATGGGTAAGAAGGATTCTTTATTATAGAACATTGAATTTTTTTTCCATGGTACTTAGAGTGTTCAACATATTTTTTGAGTCTCATAATGACTCTGTAAATAAGAAAGAGTAGGTCTTCCCCACTTTACAGATGAGTAAACTAATATCCAGACAGGTTAAGCAATTGGCTCATGTCCCAGAAGTGGTAAATACTGAAACGAGGATCAGAATTAGGTCTTCTGACTCCTACTCCCGTGTGACATCTACTCCCTTCACAGCCTCTCCACTTAGGCAAAGAACCATGTGGCAGAAGAGACCTGAGTGGTCACGAAGTCTATATCTCTCATTTTACATTTGCAGAAACTGTTCATGGAAGCTTGGTTCCTCTCACTGACACAGTAAAGAGTTACAGATCAGCGAGACAAATGTGGATGAGTAAGTTTTATTAGTGCTTTCTCAAGGGAGAGGACAGCCTGCCAAGAGCAGTGAGAAAAGGTTTAGCATAGAAGCAGCAACAGCAAAGCATATGCTGGCCTGCATTAGCTCACTGGGAAGTCAGAGAAAAGGGGCTGTAGGGACAAGTTCAGAGGATAAGCTGGGACAAGATGCTAGCTGCCCGTTGCCCCAGAGTTCAAGAGACACATGCCTGTGAAGAAAGGAGGGGATGAGTAGAGAGGGAGAGCACACAGCGCTGGATCTTTTGTCTTGAGACTTTTATCTATTTCTTGAAGATGGGAATCTTAAAGCAGGTCTCAGGGGAGGGTTTCAGCTGGATATTCATCAGTTCTTCAGGTGTGCCCTTTCAGGGTCATCGTCTCCACTGATTGGTCAGTGACAGGGCAGGGGTCCTTAGTCATTGCAGTTAGTTCTGGTGTGGCCCATCTGGTTTTGCTGCTTTTCTGGGCCTGGAGCTGAAACACAAAAGAGGTCTAGACACAACCTCTAGGGAGGCAAGGCCAGGGGAGGGAAGATTACCCTGGGAATGAGGCCCTTGTTTTCCCAGTTTTGCTCCCTGCCTGGTACTGGGGGCCTTCCTCCCTGGTGACCATCTGCACTTGGCTATAAATTGTTTGGTCATTGTGCTCTTCTATCTGTTTCCCTGTTGCACTGGCCAAGGAATATTCCCAGCTTCTTACTATCAGGTCTCAAAACTAAGATTCAAAGAAGAGTTACTTAACCAGGGTTACCCAATTAGCCAAGAACAGAATTGGCACCAGAAATAACACTTTTGATATTCACAATTTAGTAATATTTTTATTCTTTCAAAATAAAGAAACTTGAAGTGAAATAATTAATAAGAGAAACATTTGAAGGAAACTTTTTTCAGTTTCTCTGGAGGCATAGAAGGGGCCTCAAGATGGAAAAACCTTTGTGCCTTCAGTTCAGTCTTCCACCCCATGGCATTTACTTTTGTGCCCACGTGTAGCTTCCCATTAAAGATGTTATTTTTATGTATGCTATATTAGCTTTAAAGGACAGTATCTTTTGATATCAGGAAACTTTATCCTCTATTCCAAGACTGAGTGAGTCATTATGGCATCCAACACTAGAGGGCGCACTGTAAAAAGATGGCTACGGAGACTCCTAGGAAACAGAAGAAAGGAAATAAGCAGTAAACAGCAACAGTAATTGTCATGGGGCCACCCGACATCACGAGTCACACAATGGGTTATGAAAAGGTGGTGGTGGAGTGTGTGTGTGTGTGGTTTTCATTTTTGTTTCTGGTTTTAATATAGGCTTGGTTCAGAATAGCTTGCTTTTTCATGTGTATACTTTTCAAACCTCACAACCCTGAAAGGTGTGTATCTCTGAGACAGCCATGCCTTTCTGCCCGGGGTCCGTGTGTCCTTTCCTCTGGGCCGCAGACTGCTCTCTCTGCTCCTGACGGTAGGGGCTTGTTGAACCGCAGGAGGTGCTCAGTAAGCACTGGTTCGCGGTGGCGCTCAAACCTTACGAGGCATCAGAATCACCCGGGGTGCTTGCTGAACTTGCCGACTCTTAGCCCCTACCTCCAGACCTTATGATTCCCGACATTACTTGAGGTAATGTCCCTGCATATTTAACAAGCATCCCAGGTGACTGATGCAGGTAGTCTGTGAACCTGCTTGACAAAATTCCTCTTGCTGTGTTCTTTTGAATGTGTTCACACTCCTACATCACATCATCTGACAAAGTTTGTCATTCGTTCCTTACTTAAGACATTTTCTTAAGTTGCCTCATTTCTTTACATTTCATTTCTCAAAAGTGGGAGCTCTCTATCTCCCTTTCATACCTATTAATTCCTATTGGGTTGGCAGTTTCCCACATCCCTCTCTGCCTACAACATAACTTGCTCTCTGTATCTCTAACCTGTGTAGCTGCCACTTTTCATGATTAAATTTATGTTGCTCCGGGCAGTCTTACTGCCCGAGTCTGGGTGAGGCTCTCCTGCTGCCTGTCGCCCTGGCAACCTACGCCCCGCCCACCAGAGCAGGACACACGGCGCACACGTCTTCCTGACGCACGCAGACGCCTTTCTGTGTTTCCTTCGTTACTGTATTCCAGCCTCACCACCTGGGTACTCGCTGTATCCTTTCGTGGGGGCAGGAACTTTGGTTTTGTTCTCATTATTGTATCTCAGGGTCAGATGGGGCACCCAGGGGATGGCCAAAGTGAACGGTAAACCCCAAGTTACTTCACCAGCTTCATTTTCCCTGAAGATGAGAGTCATTTCAACCCAAAACATACATACTGGGCGTCTTCCAGGTGATGGGCATTCTGCTAGACCTGGGGAAGCAAAAATGTGTACAACACAGCCCTGAGCTTGAGGGTGTGATATTTAAAGTGAAAACACTCTGTGATCTACATGCCAGTGTGTTTAACTATTAATAGGAAACAAGAGATGACACTATTTCACTCTCAGGAGAGTTCAAATGACTCTGAGTCTTGTAATTGCCACATAATGTAAGAGAAGTCTCAAAAAGCAATGAGCATAATGGGGAAAAGTGAGGCTTTAAAGTGAGATGAAGCCATGAGCACCAGAGCTGCTAGGAGTTTTGGCTACATATGTAGAATAGGCCTAATAATAATAATAATAATAATAATAATAATAACAACAACAACAATAACAACCACACGGGCATATAAGAGCAGTGGTTAACATTACTGAGCACTGCTAAGTATGCTCTATGCATTTACTTACTTAATCCTTTCAGCTACCTAATAAAATTCACATTTTACTATTTGAAGAAACTGGCTCCGAGAAACTAAGTAATTTGCCTAACGTGAACCCCAATAACAAATGGCATGGCCAGAATTTGAGCCTGGGACTGACCACTGAATACATGAGATCATATAAAGACAAGCCTAGCACGGTGCTGGCAGGTAATAAGCCTTCGGAAATGGTTTCTAATATTCCTATTGCCCTCAAGAAGTCAGGCCCACTTCTTGGGGTGCACTACTATGAGGATGGTTGAGCACATAAGTGAGGAAGGCTGGGTCCCTGAGCCCCTGGCACAAGCCAGAGGCAGGAAAGGAGCCCACTGCGTCACCACTGCTGCTGCAACTCTGGCGCTCCCCTTCCCAGACCCAGGAGCCACACCCCCAGCCCCCAGCCCCCAGCCCTGGGGAAACATGGCATCTGAAGGTTAGAAAGGCCTCACTGGTCACCCAGTCAGGGTGCCGACTGGGGCTTGTATCCTCCTACCACATCCTGCTTTTGCTTTCACCTCTGCCTCCACTTTACGTACCATCAGCACACTAGCTCCTCACTGCTCTGGAGCACTTTCAAGATCTTCTAGGTTGACCCCATGTGTTCTGCCTGTGGCCTGCCTGGAGAGGCGATTAGCAGGGACATGACCTTGGGAGAGGCTGGAGCTCTTCCTCAACTCCCGCAGAGTGAGTCACTTGTTCCCACTTCACTCCTTATTCCTCCAGGAGGCAGGGAGAGGCAGGAAAATTTCACATGTTTATGAATCCAAATTAACACCAAGTCCAGGCAGAAGAGGCCCTAAGTCATGGGGAACTGGTGTGGCCGGCACCAGCACGGAGAGCTGGGAGGTGGTTGTCCGGAGAGCGAGCCAGCGCTCTGGCATTCCAAAGGGCAGGGACACACAAACCTGTGTACACTGGGTGCAGAAGCAACGCTTCCCCGCTGGCACAGACCCTCATGAAAGCTCTCCGGTGACAGAGTGCTCACCAATGACTAATCTTCATCTCCAAGGCTCTCCTCGCCTTTCCTTTCA
This sequence comes from Tonatia bakeri, assembly GCA_004024845.1. Classification (NCBI taxonomy): domain Eukaryota; kingdom Metazoa; phylum Chordata; class Mammalia; order Chiroptera; family Phyllostomidae; genus Tonatia; species Tonatia bakeri. Next base: position 50,975 of record PVIA01008770.1, on the reverse strand, counting down.
CAAACATGAAACCTGGGGAGGGAGGTGTCAGCATATCGTTTCCTGCTGCCTGAGCTCAAGTGTTTGTACGGAGCATAAGATGATACTATGGTGATAAACGTGTCAGCCATCCATCCACCCAAACCCAGGCGTTCGGCCCTCAGCACAGGGCGTCACCAGTGAGGGCCAAGTGAATAAAATCCCACTTCCTGCTGTATTCATTCGCTGGCTACTACCTGTTTGTCTTGTTCTCTGTTTTCTCTCAGCAAACAGCAGTCAAGGCCTTCTCAGCTCTGGATGAGCCAAGCCATCTGTCTTCTAAGAGCTTCTGCCTCTGAACGGGGCAGTCCCTCAGATTCTCCCTTCCCGACTCTGTCATGAAAGAGTAAGTACCAAGACCCTGACATCCTAAGCATACGTACTCAGGGACTTAATACCATTTGGCAGCTTCTAGCTTAAAAGGGCTTTGATGAAAGTAAACCTGAACGGAATCTCAGTGTGAATACATTCTTGGAACCCCTGCTCTGTCCCCCAGGGCTGACCCCGCCTTCCCCTCTGCTGCGGTCCAGCAGCTCCAGCAGGGCTTTGGGTTTCAGTTGTGAAAACTCTCCCCATCTCAGCACCAGTTCTTCCTGACAACCACTGCTTTCACTGCCTCTAAGACTTGTGCTTAGGCTATTTTTAACTTGTCCTTTATTTTTTAAAAAAATTACACCAGAGGAGTTTAATGAGTCCTATTTAGCATTTTCGAGAAAAAGAAAATTTGCAACCAAGAAGTGCTACAGAATGCCAAGGCTGGCTGGCACACCTCTTAAAATCAGCCTTTCCCCTCCTTGGTACAATAGTTTATTTTTGGATAGCAGCCTCTGCACAAACATCACAAACAAGGCACACCAGGGTTTATCGTTAACTTAAAAGGAGGTGGAGAGGTTTGGAAAAAGAACACAGGGTTTAGAGGGCAGGGTGGGGGGAGGAGGGAAGAGTTCCCGTGTGATCGGAAATCCTGGCTGCCAAAAGCTGCCTTCCTTACCTTTCACGCACAGGATTCTTTGCTTCTAGCCAGCCACTGGTATGAATGATGGGAGCAAGAGGGAGGAGGAGGTGAGATTTCAGATCTTTGTTCGTTTGATATAAAACTCTCTCTCTCTCTCTCTCTCTCACACACACACACACACACACACACACACAACCATCACAACAAAAAGCTTAAGTGTTTCTGTGGAACATAAGATGTGATGATGATAAATATCTACCATCCATCTGCCCAAGCCCAACAGTTCCCCTGGGTCAAAGTCGATTCCAGGCAAAGGTTCTCAGCTGTTCTGCATGGTGAGAAGTCCGGCTCACAAACTGCAGCACTGCCCCCATCAGGGTCAAAGCAGTCAGGGCCTGGCCACTTGCCGTCTGGACTTTGAATCAAAAGCATCATGGAAGCCTTTGCAGGCATGAAAGCACAGCCCCAGCCTCCCTGATGCTCACACCCAGCCATGTGAGGGTTCCAAGGTCTGCTGATTACCTGTCTGATCACTGTACTTGCATTCTTAACTGGGGGTTGGCCATGGTTTACCTAGTGGACTCAAAACTGGCCTGAAGTCTCTGCATGCAGTGAGGAGCACACACATACAGCCTGTAACTGCCACAGGTGTATCAGAGGCCTGAGGATACAAGAAAGAGATGCTTAAATTTCAGCAGAGGAAAAACTTCCTCTCTGGAAAAGTAGCCCACTCTCTCTGAAGTGAGTTAGTGTTATAATGTACTATTCTTTGGAATCCATGCGATTTTCAGCATTCCATGATATCTCAGAAGATAAAAGAGCTCACTCAGAGCTGGATAAAATGCTGTTGAACCATCTTGACTAAGTGAAAAGATTTTTAAGATATTGAGAATTAAAGGGCAAATTTGCAAATAAAGAATTATTTTTAAATTTATTATTGTAAAAATATTTTGTGGTCAAAATGAATGTGAAGTGTTTATGATGTTCAGAACTTTAATTAATTCATCAAAATCAGACAAGATAAAAAGAGTAGCTTTTCTGAGTTGCCACTCAAGTCTAGTGATTATAATGAAAAAGAATAAGAATTCTGTGTTTAGACTCTTGATGAAATATTAAAAAGTCTACAGCCCATCAAATAGCAATTGGTTGAGGTCTTTACTTCCATGATTGCTAGTAAGACAAAAGAATAAAGCCAAGGCTCTCACTTTCTGCAGAGGATAAACAGAAATTGTATATGTGTCCTTATTCAAAGGCTCATTGAACTGAGGTACAGACGAGGCCTTGTCCCTTGTCCCACAGCTGCAGCAAGTCATGGAGATGCAGACTCCAGCTCTGTGCTTGCGCTCCTGCCAGTCCCTCTGCCTTTAGGGTGTTTGCTGCCCTCTCCACCAAGTAAACTTCTCTTCATCCTTTGGGACCCAGCGGAAATATTTCTTCTGCCCTGACTGGTGTGGCTCAGTGGATTAAATGCATGCAGCCTGTGAACCAGAGAGTCACCGGTTCAATTCCTGGTTGGGGCACATGCCTGGGTTGCAGGCTGCGTCCCCAGTTGTGGGCACTAGAGAGGAAACCACACATCAATGTTTCTCCCCCTTTCTCCCTCCCTTCCTATCTCTCTAAAAATAAATAAATAAATAAAATCTTAAAAAATATATTTCTTCTATGAAGTCTCCCTTGATACACCAGGTGGTGGATAATTTTTGTTTGCATTTCTGTGTCTCCCCACCGGACTGCGAGCTGGTCAAGGACTGGGAGTGTGGTTTATTGATAAGTGTTTCAGTAACCAGTGCAATGCTGGGCTCTCCATTAATATGTACTCAATAAATGATATTTTTATAACGTACAACAATGAATTCTTCTTGATCACACACATGTCTGGAAACAGCAAGGAGAACAAATAAGGAATGGACTGATGATGGCAGGCATTAAAGCATTAGTTCATAACCACTGGCTCATCACTGCACAAGGCAACAGGAGAGATGGAAGAACACTAGGACAGAGTCTAGAACCCGCCTAGGAGAGTTGAAAGGAACACAGATGAAAGAGCAGGGGTGACACATCTGCCATACCTTGTAGTTAATGGTTCAGCGCAGTAGGAGGAGGGTGTCAGAGCTTGACTCTTTGAGTTCTACCCATCCCCGCAACCGAGAGAATTATCCTAAATAATGTTTAAACATCAAATAGCTGTTCACACCCCTTTTGTGAGTTGTTCCTGACCTCACTCTGCACCCACACTTTGTTCTACTTTGCCTGTTCTCTGAACAGCCCACCCCCCTTCTCATCTCACCAGTCCCACACCCGTTCCTGCTTTTGTCCTTTGTTTCTCTGCTCCTCCAGCTCCAACCCCAGCCTCCACTCCCAGCCTGCGACTTCTCTCCTCCTTCCTGGCTGCCCTTGCTTGATGGACACCCACAGGTGGCTTCCTGGCTTGGCCTCAGAACACTGTCTCACAAGAGAGGGCAGATCAGGAGGGTTTGGCCCAGCGGCCTGGTGTTCACCCTTCTGCCACCACCAGGGGGCTTTCAGTGAGGACTAAGTAGTAATGAAAGACCCTTGGAGGGGCTGCCACACCTCTAGGCTCCACACAAGGACTGATCTGCCTCATTCCCAGTGTATGCAGACCTGGTGTCTCAACTGCACACCTCACCCACTTCACACCTGCTCTCACCATTCTGTCATCCTTTGCTTCAATGACTCAGTCTCCTGTCTACAGCTTCATGCCACTGTTGGCTTCCTGAGGCCCAGTTCCATTTCCGGTGGCTTCTCATCCTGATTTGCCTTTGGAAACTTCTCAGTGCCCACTTGCCTCCTTGGTGCACCTAGCCCTAGAGCACTCACAAGACAGTTACCTTAGGGTTTAGCCACACCCCTGGCACCGAAATGCTAAATTCTATCACTCCAGCACTTCGTACCATCTATACAATTGTCTTGAAAAGTGGTAGAGGCAAATCTTAAAGACTGGGTCAGATTCAGGAGGGTGAACAGGACAGGTTGGCAAGCAGTGAGAAACAAAAGATGGGCATAAAGAAAACAGTTCCCTCATGAGACAGGGACCTTTGGATGAGCCTTCTGGGGGTTTCTTCTTGGAGCTAGACCATATTTCAGTGCAGCCACTGCCAATGCTGCTCTCCGAATTGAGGACGCCACAGTACTCAAATGGCCACCAAGTCAGCAGCTAGAGTTGAAGAAGTTCTGGAAATGGCCCCATTTTGAGCAAATCACTGCTCACTTTATTTACACATGTCTAAGAAAGCAGTTGTGGGTCCTGAAGCTTGCAACCCCATATGTAATCTTGGATAGCTAGACACTTATGGGCCTGCTATGTCTGAGTAGTGTACCAACTATTTGTTATTAAGGGTCAGGTTGTATGATGGTTCTATTGTGTGCACCAGCAGAAAATCTACAAGGTTGTAGATTTCCTGTTGCCCTACCCTAAAGAACTTGGGGAGAGCCAGCCATCTCTAACTTGAGCTCATCTTTTGGGACTGAGTGGATACCAAACAAAATGATAGGTCCAAGTCAAGCGGCTTTAATTCAGTGAGAACAGCTGTGAGCAACATATACCCCAGGACAGAGCCCTGGGAAAGGAACACGGTGTGTGGCATCAAGGAAACACAGACTGCTAACGGAGGCTGTACTAGTGGGCTTTTTCAGCGGGTTACACTATTCAAGGGGATATCACAGAATCTCAGGAAGGAAAGGTACCTGGTCACCTAGTCTCACATATTCAGATTTAGATTTAAATTCAGACTCATGGCCTTAGCTCTCCTTTGGTTCAGGTTCTCTGCCTGGGCTGAGCAAGGGCACCGACTTCCAGAATGATCAGGAACGGGAGATGGGACTGCTGCCTCCTCTTACTCGTTTGCCTTGTCCAAAGAGCAGCTCTCATTGAGACCGCGCTGCCATGCAGCCCCATGATTACTATCTCTCAGTCTAAACTTCTTTTCAATTCATCCCCGGGACACACTGTTTGGAAGAGCCGTCAGAAGTTGCAGACAGCACTCAGACACAGTAATCTTTCAAACCCGGAATGCCAGAACGTCGCCCCTGAGCAAGAAACCCCAGCAGGCTGGCCTCTCTCTTCCCGTCCTTTGCACTCCTCTGCAGCTCAGCCAGCCTCATCTTGACAGTGCAGGTTCCTGGCTGTGCTCACCTCCTCTTCCCACAGACAAGGCCTCTGAGGAGACATCCCTAGTGAATTCCCTTGGACTTCTAAATGTTCAACTCTCCATTTGGAAAGGGCAATTCCTCTTCCTTCCTCTTTTCAAATAAATGACCATACAAATCAGTTTGCTTTGGGGACTGGTTTTGTTTTGCATTGTTTTAAAGCATTGCCTAATTCCCTTTGTGGTGCATTTTCTCAGGATTTTTGTGTCATTTCAACTTCACATTTGCAAAACTGTAATTAAAATTCCCACTTGCTATTTTATGCCACAGCTATGGGTTTTCATTTCACTTAAGCCTCTTCTTTGAGACAGATTAGAATACATCATAATTTTACTATATAGTAACAGTTTTAAAGTAGTATGAGGAAGTGAATGTTTAATCTGCTCTAACTTATTCTCTTCATTATTGTGCTACTTTGCTTAAATATTTTCCTTAATAAGAATAAAATTTAGGACTTTGGAATTATTACTTTGCAATTTTGTTTGTTAACTCATATTATTTTCCTATTCTTGTTTGTTAACAGGCTAGCAAAAAGGTAATACTTTCCACTGAGTTTCTTAGTTTGCCACATAAACTACTAGGTACTGTTTTAGTACAAGGTCTGGATTTGCAGGCTCTGAATATAAATGTCTTTTCTCAACTAACAAATACTTAGAGAACATCATGACATCAAAAAAAAATCTCTTTCAGGGAAATATTTTCCTGAGTTTATGCTGATTAGATGTATTTCATAAACTCATTCTTCATCAAAACACATTTATTGAGTACCTACTGTATACCAGACACTATTCTAAAAACATGGCATGCATCACAGAGCAAGCCAGGTAAAATCTTGTCTGTAAAGGGCTTATATTCTAGAAAAGAGATACCAGACAAACAATACATTGAGTAAGTAAGAGATGAGTGCTCAAAGGAAAATAATAAAGCAAGGCCAGGAGAACGGGAGTAGGAGAGGTGTTCAATTTTCGTTGTGGTTGTCAGGAGACACTTCCCGAGTGAGTGGCGTCGGTGGGTGGGGGATGCAAGTCATGCAGCAACCTTGCAAACTGCTTCATTCTGAGTAAAATGGGGAGCCATCACCGGGTTTGGGGAAAGGAATGAGCTGATAGACATACATGTTTAAAGAATCACTTTGGCTGCATTAAGAGTATACTGTGAGGACGGACAGAACAGGAGTGAAAGCACCTAGACTTGTTGAGTGGTTAACAAATCAATCCAGGAGATTGATGGAACCAAGTGCAGCACTGGAGGTGGATATTTAGAAGGTAGAGCCAGCGGGATTTCCTGACCATTTCAACGTAGGTTGTGAGAGAAAGAGAAGAGTCAAGGCTTTTAGCCCAAGCAATTGGAAGGATGGGGTTCCATTTACTGAGAGGGGGATAGCTTTGTGGGTTGCACAGGTTTGGGGGGAAACAGGAGTTTGGTTTTGGACTTAGGTTTGAAATATCTATTGGATGTCTAAGTAGAAAAAGCAAGTAAGCTGTCGGAAACGTAAACCGGAGCTCAAGAGAGAGGACTGTGCTGGAGACACAAACGTGGAATTGTTGGCACAGAGAGGGAAATCAAAGCTGTATGGCCAGATGAGCTCCTTGAAGGCAGTGAGTGAGGTGTCTCAGAAGGCAAGAGAAGGCAGTTTACCAAAGAGGAGTGAGTGGTCAATAGTGTCCAGTGCTGCTGAGAGGTCATTTAAGAACCAAGAATTGATCACTGTATTTAGTGAAGGGGAAGTGGCCAGTTATCTTAGCAAGCTCAGTTTCAATGCTGCAGTGGGAGCAAAACCAAAGCCCTCCTTTGAGTGAGCTGAAGAAAAATATGGTAAAAAAGGAATTGGAGGCAGTGAGTATAAACAATTCTTCTGAGATGTTTAGACGCAAAGGGGAGGAGAGAAGTGGGGTGAGGAAGAAAGTCAAGAGACACTCTATTCCTTAAGATGGGAGAAACATTTTTTATTTTTTTTATTTTTTATTTTAGATTTTATTTATTTATTTTTAGAGAGGGAAGGGAGGGATGGAGAGAGAGAGAGAGAAACATCAATGTGCGGTTGCTGGGGGACATGGCCTGCAACCTAGGCACGTGCCCTGACTGGGAATCGAACCTGCGATGCCTGGTTCGCAGCCCTCGCTCAATCCACTGAGCTACACCAGCCAGCGAGAAACAACATTTTTTAAAAAATGGTGATGGCAATCACCCAGTAGAGTAGAAAATCAATGATATAAGAGACAGGAGACAATTGCTGGAGTTACCATTTGAAACTGGATGAGATCAGTGCAGAAGTGAAAAGACTGGCTTTCCATAAAAGCCTGGGTAGTTCATCTCTAGTAGTAGCACACAGGAAGGCAGAGGATATGGGTACAGATCCCCAAGTGGTTAAATGTACTTTCTTTATGTTTAAATTTTTTTAAAATTTTATTCCAGAGAGAGGGGAAGGGAGGGGGGAAGGGAGGGAGAAAAAGAGGGAGAGAAACATCAATGTGAGAGAGAAACATCAATAGGTTGCCTCTTTGCACATGTCTGGACTGGGGACTCACTCCACAACCCAGGCATGTACCCTGACCGGGAATCGAACCCATGACCTTTCGTTTGCAGGAAAACACTGAGTTCCAGGCTATCAATTAAGAAGCACTGGCTGGCTGGCTGGTGTGGCCCAGTGGGTTGAACATTATCCTGCAAACTGAAAGGTTGCCAGTTCAATTCCAAGTCAGGGCATGTGCCTGGGTTGTGCATGTGCCAGGGCATGTGTCTCCCTCCCTTCCACTGTCTCTATAAACAAGAAAAATCTTTTTTTTTTTTTAAAGAAGCACTGGCTTACTTGGAGAGGCAGCCCTTATTTTTTCACTTTACGAATCCATTTTAGAAGGGTTTGGTCCACTTCTTTCTTGCCATTGTGGTTGATTAAAACATGTGCTCTCAAGTTTTTCTAGTTTCAATTTCATCATATTATTTCTAACTATAGCAGTCTGGCAATTTCCCTTCCTCTTTGGACCTCGTTACCTCAGTGCTCATGGAGAGTTACCCATACACTTCACCCAGTTTCATTTCCTCCACACTGTTCTCCTCCCTCCACCTGCTCCTTTCTAATCTAGTCACCAGCATCTCAATTTCCTGAGCGATAAAGAAAGGGGAGAATTTGCTTCCTACTTCCAAGGCTGAGAGTTTAAGTCTAGGAAGTCAAATGATTTTAACCCATCTAAAGAAATAGAGAGAAGAGGAAAGTGGGAGGTAGTCCAACAGAAGAAATCAGGAGTTTGGTTTTGAACTTGTTGAGACATATATTAGATGGTTAAGTGGGGAAACCAAGTAAGCAGGTGGAAATGAAAATTGGAGCTCATGAGAGAGAACTATGCTGGTGATATAATTGTGGAGTTGTTGGCTTAGAGAGAGAATTCAAAGCTCCATGAGTGGATGAGCTGCTTGAAGGGAGTGAGTGTACTGTTTCGGAAGGGAGGAGAAGACAGAAGACCACTTTTACCATTTGCTTAGGAATGAGCCCCTACTAGACAATTTCAAAGGATGTTATGTATACGAGCTCCCAGCTGTTGTAAATTATGTTAGCTGTGGAATTTATAGTTATTCTACATTAAGAAATCAGGTCACACTTACAATCTGTGGACACACTTATAACAGGTAACATTAACTGAGCAATACTTACGTTCTAGGCACTTAGTTAAGCCATTTCCATGTCATTTAATCCTTGGCCTCACAATAACTGGAGATATATATTGTTATCCCCATTTATGAAACTAACAGAGGTGACAGAGAGAGAGAGGCTCAAATAATTTGAAATCCTGCATCTCTTCAGCATTATTGCCACTTTCCATGCAAATAATATTCTACATTTATTTATGTATAATTGGTTACGCAGGTATGTCCAAATTTAGCCCTGTCCCTCCAGGGCTCTTCTTCACAAGAAATTCATCATATTATTCATAAGCTATGCCAGTGTACTTGGGATCAGTTTATAAAGTTTGATTTCTTTATAATTTTTCAACATGTTTAGAGTACTGAAATTTATATTGCTTACCACATGTTGGACATGGTACTAAGTGATGAAAAAAAGAATGCAAAAATCACTCCTCCAAGGGGCTCAGATTCTTCTCTAACAGAAAAGTCATTCATTCATTCATTCATTCATTCATTCATTCATTCATTCAATACATACTGAGAGCCCTAGGGCATGCCACATGCTATATAGTTCAGATATGCACAAATCAACTTAGAATTAGAATTTTTTTTTATGTTTCTTTTTTTTTGGAATTAGAATTCTTGGTTAAGAGAGAGAGAGATGCACATATAATGACCTTTACCTGACTCAGTCCTTTCAGACAAAATAAGCGCTTGGATCTCCAGAGCCAGGCTGCCAGACTTAGAAGCCTAGGTCTGCCACTTAAAGGCTGGGTAATTTTGAGCTACTTATATGACCTTTCTAGGCCTTTGTTTCCTGTCTAAAGAAATGAGGATAGTGATAGTAACCATCCCATAGGGCTGTTGTGAGGACTAAACATGAATATATGTAAAGTATTTAGAGAAGTGCCTGGCCTGTCATAAGCATGGCAGCTATTTCATTGTTAGTGTGATACAGATTTACCATGGCTGGGACGGTTACCATTCCTGAACACCACTGCTCAGCAAAGGACAGGCAATGCTTTGTGAGGTTTTGTTGCCACCTCGTTTCTGTAGACATGTCCAGTGTAGTCTCAGAGTCTTTTTCTATCATATTTCTTAACTTTGAATTCTTAATCAGTTATTGTCAAATAACTGGGAAAAACAGGTCAGGAAAAGCTGACAGCTTTTTACATCCTAGACCATCCTAGTGATCTTTCACTACTTGTCCTGGATAGAGCTCTTACCAATTTTATCTTTAAAAATCTTTTGAAATTATTTCCCCTACTATCAAAGTAATATGTGCTCAACATAATAACACTTCAGGCACACAGAATTTTTCAACAGAAAGTGAACAGCAAAGATGTGGTAACCCCATATCTAGACATAACCACAGTTAACTGCTTTTTATGTATGTTTCCAGATTTGTTCTAAGCATACATTTAATAACAAGTATATAAAGAAATACAAATAAAAATGGAATCAAACTATTCATATTGTTCTGTGATTTACTTTTTTCCACTTATAGATTTTAGGCATTCTTCCATGTTACTACAAACAGATCTATCCTATTTTTATTAATAGCTTCTTAATGTTTTCTTCTACAGATCCAGCATAATTTGCTTAACTAGTTTCCCAACTGGGATTTTATTTGACTTTTACATGGTCATATATTTCAACTGCTATAAACAATGCTGCAATAAACATACCTAGACATATATTCTTGTACATAGCTGTATTACTGAAATACATATATTTGGCAAAAATATGTTCAAAGTATAACTTCCTAGATAGAGAACTACCTGGTCAAAGAGCACATATATACATATTTTATCAAAAATTGTGAAAGTATCCTCCAAAAGGATTTATCCAATTGATACTCAACACTCATAGTGTGTGAGAATGCCTGTTTCTCCACATTTCACTGTTTCCTGAGTATTAAGCTTTTTCTTTTCTTGATTTATAACTATCTTGAAAACACATTTCTCTGAAATCCAGAACCATAGTTTAAAACCTAGGAAAGATAAAAATATGAAAGTGTTTTTATAGACAGCAAACATTCCAAACTAATTATACTAGTAAGATGTTTTTAATCAAAATATCACACCACTGGATGATAGGGTTTTTTTTTAGATTTTATTTATTTATTTTTAGAGAGGGAGAGGAAAGAGAGAGAGAGACATCAATGTGCAATTGCTGGGGGCCATGGCCTGCAACCCAGGCATGTGCCCTGACTGGGAATCAAACCTGCGATGCTTTGGTTCACAGCCCACACTCAATCCACTGAGCTATGCCAGCCAGGGCTGGATGATATAGTTTTAAAATGGCTCTAACCTCACAGTTGAACAAATGTGGTGCTGTGATTAGATCACTTGGTACACAGCTCCTGCTCACACACCTCTTTCTTGGCTGGGTGTATGGAATAGGAGAGGATGCTGGCATGAGGGGTAAGGAATAGTGAGAAAGTGAGAGGTCAGGAGGGCTCAAAGCCTAACGGCATCTTGTAACTAGTCCAGGACAGTCTCCGTGATCCGCTCTGCTCGCATTCCTCCCTGTCAGGGCTGCTCTCCTTCACTTCCAGCGCCTGAGGAACAAGTGCTCAGCACCCAAGGGGCAGTTCTACCACCCCTTCTCTCTGAAGCCTTTCCTGACACCCTAGAACACCACTCTTTTGGATGCCTCACTACATCTGAACCCACACCTTCCTGAGGACGTGTTAACATTTTGTGCAGCATGCTTCTGAAGAACATTTTACATGCTGAGTTGATTGAACACTAGCTAACACGGAGAGAGTTTGGTAGGAGAGGTGAGACTTCCATTGTTCACAGAAAAGGGGAGATTCAGGTAAAAGGGGATATCGAAGTATGGGGCTGAAACCATTTGTCTTGTTAAATTGCTGAAACCCAACAATTCCAAACATCCCTCTTGACTTTATTTCTTGACTCCTGCTCCTCCCCAGCCACGGAAAAGACTTCAAATATGCGTACTTTGATCTTACAACAAAAACAAGAAGGAAAACTATCAGGTTGGAAAACACCTCTTAGCAGAGGTCAACCTCTTCATCTGCCTCCTTCAGACGCAGGGCATTTTTGGCAAAAAGGAATGAGGAAAAAAGAGTAAACTCAGATTACAAGAAGAACTGACCCTCCAATACGTCTTTAATAGCAGAGACAGAACAAACGAGGCTGGGAAGCTATTTGTGCCAAGATAAAGTTGTGTGTGCCCCAAATCCTAGGTAAGTACTTTCTCCTGGAAGCCGCTTACATGACTTGACTCAAATTTCCCCCTATTTCATTGCATTGCTCCCCAAGTCTTAATATTAGAGTTTTAGTCAACAGATAAACCTACGAAGGCGAATGTTCCTGACCTTTTCTCGCTCCCCCCTGACACGGCGGCTGTCTGGCACCACGTCCTACCCTGGTGGGAGTTCGACAGAATTTCGGCGACAAAGATCAAGGCTGCCGCTCTTCCCCGCCCCATGCACCTGCTCGGTGTCGAGCAGCCTCTGGCCGCCCATCGCCGACCTTGGGCACCCTAACCCGCCCCGCACCCAGGTCTGGCCAGCCCGCCCGCTGGGCTGCGGAAGCGCCCCGACCCTCGGCGAGCGCGGCGGCGCAGCCAGGAGAAAGCGCTCGCAATCACATGGAGGCCCGGGCCCGCCCCATTGGCTGCGGCCGAACCAGTCGCGGAGCTCGCCGGCTGCGGTTGGTCCCGGAGCAGCAGCGCCTGCACGGACCCGGAGTCCATGTTACGCTTTGTCTAATTCCCCCCGTTACAGAGTCATGTGCTGCTGCTCCGGTCGCCGCCGCTGCCGCCGCCCGAGGTGCCCGGGCTCCTCCGCCGCGCTTCGAGGTGGCCGCCGCGGGCGGGGCCGCGGGAGCAGGGTCCAGGGCGCCGCGCGCCTCCGCCGCCCCGCTGCGTCCGGGTGCAGCCGCCGCCCGCCGCAGGTGATGCCGCCACCTCCCGCCTCAGCATAAGCCGTGGCTCGGCGGCCGAGCTGCCTGGGCTGCCCCCCAAGGTGGGTGCGCACCTCTCCGGGGCAGGGGCCGGCGCTGCGCAGGTGGGAGCCGCGTCTGAGCCGGAGCGCACCGGCGCCACGCAGGCGTCCTTCCCGGGGAAGCCGCGGCCCCAGCGGAGGCTGCGGCCGCGAACTCGCAGCGAGGGGGCGGAAAGGGGCGTAGCGGATGGCGAGCAGGGCCGGGTAGTGCTCCCGCCGATGACCCCTTGGGCCTGGAAGGTTGTTCTCTTTGGACAATTTGAGCGGTAGACGCCTGGGCCGCAGGCGGTGGGCCCTGCGGGAGGAGAGGCCGTGCCTCCTCCCTCCGGCTCCCCCTCGCGCGCTCTCCTTTCTCTCGCCTCCCTCCTCCCTGTCGGGAGGGCGGGGAGACCAGGGTGCGGCTCCGCTGGTTCCTCCTGGAGGTGGGTGTCTGGTGTTTGGCCTTGCTGGCCGGGTGCCCAGAAGGTGAGCCCTTAACTTCTCCAGAAAACATTTCCCCGTGGTCTCCCTCCCGCGGTGGGGGAGCCGAACGGGAACGTGCGGGCTGCGCCCCGCCCCCGGCGCTGGGAGGAGGGAACCGGGGGCGTGCAGGTGCACCCAGCCCGCCGCGGGCCCGTCTCCGGGTCGGGTACCGGTATAATCCGCTTCTAGCTTGTTTGAAAGCGTGGGCACTTGGAAGCGGGACTTATGCTCGAATCTTGTTCAGGGGCTTGGAAAGGAGTAGGACTGGGGATGGTCGCCCAACGAGCTGTCACCTTCGCTTACTTGAGGGTTGATAGGGGCTTTCCTCTTTCAGGGGTCCTTTATTTGGGGTATCTCTTACGGATGAAGAAATAAGGTTTTGGTTTCTTAAAAACACCTGCCACAGTGAAGAAAAGCTGCTACAGGTCGAGGGGAGGAGAGAGAGGTAGGTCCCTGTTGGAGAGGGGATGCGGGAGGTGGGGTTCCACCTGGTACACAGTTGGGGCGTGTGGCCGAAGTGGAAAGGTAGAGTTCAGAAAGAAGCACGAAGGAGAGAGAGGGCGATCACTCAGGAGGTAAGCAGAGAGCTGGGGAATAGGTGTTGGGGAGTCCTAGCCGTCGGTGGGCCCCGCGTGAGCCACTTGGGTCCATACATGGCTCCTTCAGCTTTGCAGATTTTTTTCCTTTCCTCCTTGACTTTGAAAAATACTTCTTGTTGGGGGAGAAAAAAAACCATTAGGACGTATTTTGAAAGAGATACAGTAGTAAAGAGATAGCTCATCTCTGGAAACGGCCCTTAGCCACTTCAATAACATTCCATTCAGGCAGCGTTTACTGACCACCTATTAAGTGTTGGGTGCTTGGCGTTGGAAGAGTCCGGGGCGGGTTGGGAATTCCTGTTCGCAGTAATTCCTGGTGAGCGCTGTTTACCTCATAAACAACCAAAGGGCGCTTCCAAGTGCCAAGAATGACAGCGATTCAGACTCTACCCGCCAAAGCTGCTGGGGCCTCCGCTTCTTACAGACCCGTGGGAAGAATTCCGGACCATAACCAGTTAATGGAGTCTTCATATAGCATTTGTTTATAGTTTATAAATCCTGACTGAATGCCTACCCATTAACTAGGACAGGATTAGAGTTGTTGCCTCGCCTGTTCTGGACATTAAAAATTCAAGAGCAATATAAGAAAGATCCTAAGATGAAAATTAGGCAGATAAAATGCAAATTTGGCAAAGTTGATTTGGAGTGTTTGGTTTCTCTCGGTTATTTAGGAGCCTCCCCTGAAATGATTAGGTAGTCCATGAAGCTAGGGGAAAAAATTCAAAATCTTGAATTGGCATGATTTGTTTATGTGTTTGAACATTTTGTCTTAGATTTGTCTCCTTTGTATTGAAATATATGCGTGTGTACTTTGTTGATTAAAACTTAACATCTCAGGAGGTTGGAGAGGAAACTGTCCTTAGGTGACCTTGCCCCCCAGTGTGTCCCATTGCAGTGTTAAGTAGTGCATGATGAAACATTGAAAGTACTGAGCTACATGTGTGTCTTTTTCTCCCTGCCAGGGTTTACAGAGTTTTTAAAGAAAACCACACCTTGGTCAAAACTTGGCTTTTTTTTCCTTAACTTTGATATTGTATAGCACTTTTTGATTAATTTTAGAAAATTTTGATGTGTTTATTAATAGTAACTTGTTTTGGTAGCTGTATTTTGGAGATTATACTTGGTTAAAACTCAATACTGTAGGTACATTGGGACTGGCTGTGAAAAAGTAAAGTTTTGTCAAAACTGTGTATTCATGATCACATGTTCTTAAAATTGTATTTAGTAAGGGATTCCACAGTTTTTCATCTGTAATTGGAGTTGCTGTTTGACATTCTAAGAAATAACTGTCAGTATTTGCTGAGCACCAGCAGTAAGCAGAGGATCCGAGTGGATGCTGTGATGACTTAAAGAGGAAGGAGAGGATTCTCAAACAGCGGTAGGTGAGACAGGTGCACCAGAAGGGAACAATTGTGTTCGTCTAGGAGGTCAAAGAGCACTGAAGTGGAAATGGTGTTTGGAGCCAGATGGAATTGCTGTGTGTGTTGGAGAAGCAGGCAGGAACACACATTAGGGGAAGCTTTGAGGTCTTCATAGGTCAGAAATAGTAAATAGGTTTGTCTGGCTGGAGCAGAGGACAAAACGGATGAAGGAAGATAGAGAGAATCTGGTTAGTGGAAAACTTGAACCACTAGACAGTGGTGTTAATCATTTGTCTCAAGAAGAGTGGTTCTCAGCAGGGTGTGGTTTTGCCTCCCAGCAGACATTTGGTGATATCTGAAGACATACTTGCTTGTCAGAGCTGGAGGCAGGTGCTACTGACATCTAGTGGGTAGAGGCCAGGAATCCTGCTGAATATCTTGCAATGCCCAGCTTATTGCCCCCCACAAGGAATTATCCTTTCTAAAATGCCAGTAGCTCCAGGGTGGAGAAACCCTGCTCAAGTCAGTGCACATAAAGACCACTGCGAAGTAAAGTTACATCTCTGAAAAGGCCTTGAAAAGAAGATGGTTCTTGACATGTGGGGAAAGACATTGAGGTTAGGAAGCCAGTCTAGGAGACATTTGCTGTGCTCAGGCCTGATGTGATTAGGATCTAGGCAGATCCTAATGAGAAGAAGGCATTTTTGAGATCATAGCAGATGAGCTAGCAGGGCAATATAATGTTGGGCAAATGGGGAACTGGAATTTTAGAGAGGTCCTAGTCTATCTTGAGTGCATTTTTATACTTGCTAGGCATCCTTCCTTTAAATTCCCAAGGAACATGGAATTCTGTTAAGTGTCCTCATTTAATATCTTCAATGGGTTCTGCAGCTTTAAGTGAGACAATAATATGATAAATACTGTTTTTACCAGAGGCTAAATTATATCATCAAGACTTTTAAATTCGTACAGCATCTCATCAGTATTACAATGAAACAACTTGGAATAAAACCATGTCATTCGAGGACCTGCTGTACTTTTGAAGGCATGCCATTGCATCTTTGGACCATGTGTATGGTGATGGTTTGATCTGAAGACTCCCTCCTTGTAAGTTCATTCCATTGATCTTTTCCTCTGGAACTACCCACTTCCACAGCACAGTCCTTTCAGTGCACAAAAACAGGATGATGTTTCCACGCAATGAACTTTTTCTCGGTGCAAAATAGTCCCAACTCTTTTCACAGTCCCGCATGGTATGTGGTCTCTAGGTGTCTTCTCAGTCTGTCAACATCTCATGGAGAGTAAGGGGTGTCTGGAATTGAACAATTGAATAATTGAGGTGTGATTCGGTCAGCCACCAGCACAGTGGGACAGCTCTTTTCCTGACACCAAAGCATAGGCATCTACTTATTACAGCTTAGGCTTACAGTACTGCCCTTGAAAAAAATAAAAAGCATTGTGTAGCACAGACTCATGGATACATTCTGGATAGTCAGAACTACTAGATATTCGTTGATGAGTTGTTCCATCATATATTCATTGGGCAGATTTGTGTGTGTGAGGAGTTGAGTGGAAGGAAGTCTTGGTTTATTTTGGTCCCTGTTCAGTGCTGCTCTGTTTATTTTGGTTCCTTCAGACCTTTTGAGATTTTAAGATTTTGATTCTGTCTTCTAGTCATATGAGAAAGGAGTAGAAGATGACTTTGTCCAAAGCTTTGTTGTCACTAGTATTAATGCTACAGGAAACCTAGTAGTTTGTCACTGCTGCCCCTGTTTGAGAGCTGGGGTGCTGAGTGATAGAAGTGAATTCCAGCCCTTAGCGTAGGGGTTTCTGGCAAATCTGTGTTCGTGGCCAAGCTACATGCTTTTAGTTCTTGCTAATGTTTGCACCTGGGCTGCCCTTCTGAAATGATTTGAGTCTTTTGCAAGCTGCTGAAATCTGCATTCCATTTTTTCAGGTCTTGTAATTCTCTTAAGACATATAGCAGAGAATTTTTAATGTTTTGTGCAAATCTGCGAAGCTTGTGGGATCAGAGTTGCTCTTGAAATTTTGAAAAGGTAAACAGGATACTGGTACTGGCAAAAAACACATATAAATTGGATTCCCACTCAGACTAAGCTTTGTATTTTTCCTTTTAGATGGTATACCCAAAATACTTAATTAGTGACAGCTTTACATTTGGAGAAGGAGAGAGGATTGGGGCATAGAAACAAGTTATTTTCCCAGAAAAAGGCTGTAGCTTGTCATTGGTGTAATTTCTTACTTATCAGATTTCACTGAGAAGGCATTAGGAAATTAACACTCTCAGATATCCTTTGAAGCTGGTAGGTCAGACATCCTAGGTGACTCAGTGCCAAGTTCTCCAAATGTTCTAGATTTCTCCAACAAACTAGATTTAAATAAACAACTTGGTTCGGGTGGCAGCCATCCAACAGTGTGAGAGTGCTAGACCAGAATTCCAGATCTCAGAGGCAGCACATACGGACTCTGTGAGGGATGTTCGTTGTGTCCTGCTGCCTTGCTGGCGTGTGTCTGTCGGCATGCTCTCACTGCTGTACTGGTCCACGTGTGAGACCTCTCTGTGTCCTCTGGCCAAGAAGGATTTACTATGAGAAGAAGAGATGTTTTGTGAACATACAAGATTTTTTTGAGGGAGAAAATATTTGGAAGCCTTTAACTATTGTTCTTTTCTACTTTGAAAGGTTGTATCAGAGTTGAAGTCACCTTGGGATTAAGGATGCAGTGTGTCGTTTTGAATAGGGAGATAGAATTGTGTAGATATCAGGGATTAAATCGATACTTGAATTTTAGAGATGAGAAAACCAAGGCACAGGGAGGTGATGTGATTGGCCACAGCTTACAGGTGTAGTGACAGAGCAAGCATCTGACTCCATCGTCCTTAAAGACCACAAATAAAGATTTCTAAGGATAAACATTTCCCTACTGCTTAGAGGTGTGTAAACAGCAAGATCCCTTGGGTCTTATTTACATAATTCCTCCAAAAGAAGGAGCCCACAGTGGAACTTGTAAGTGTACAGATGACAGTAGGCTCTGGTGAATTATGAAATAACTAACCAGTGGGGAATTGCTCCAGGGAAACCGTAATGGGACATGTTAGTCATCAGGAGATCTGCAGGTGAGTTTCTTTGTGGGCAAATACAAGGTCAGGTACTAAGGGGGAAATTATGGAACTGTCATAAGCTGGTGTTTGGTGGGAGACCCCAGGAAAAGACTTCAAAAATACTTTCACAGTGTTGTCCCACTCGCAGTCACAAAGGACAGAAAAAAGGTTCATCAAAAAGACTTTGGAAATACAGTCTTAATTGAGGTTTCACTGTGCTTTGTTCAAAGCATGGGCACCTGACTTGGGGAGAGAATGCCAGAGCTGGAATGACCAGTGTAATGGCACCTAGGAGGTGTGGACATTCCCACTAGAATACAGTGTCTACCATCCATTCCAGGAGGCTTGATAAGGACAAGGTCTTTCTTGCCCGTTTGTTTTTCTGATAAAAATATTAGGTTTTCTAGCATCTGAAGAGAAGACAGCTGGAAGGAGATGTTACCGAGCCCGTGAAACCAACAGGGTAGCAGCAGAGAAAATCTGCATTAGTTGCCTAATCCCAGCAAACCTGAGGTGGTGTTTCAGTTGCCTGCTTTCCTATGTGTGCTATTCTCCATTGATTTCCTAGTGCCCCACGTATGGTTGGGCCTCCATATTTGTCACCTGAAGGAATGAAGAGGTATATCTTAAAGCTTTATAAGGCAAATTCGGGATGAACGCAAAAAAAAATATTGTACCAGTTTTTCTTAACCTTGACTGGCATCAGCATCAGTCTGGGGAATACATCGTTTCCCTCTCAAGTGGGGAATCCTCACGTGTGGAGAACTGATTTAAGTTTCGGGTGGGTTTTTGATTGCGGAGATGGCCAGCACCCCTCCCTCTGTATTGTTCAAGGGTCAGTGGCACTTTAAAGTTACATGAGCCCAGCCCCATACCTATTCAATGCCTGGCAGTGGAGTTTCAGTTTGGGAATAGCCCTTCCTGCCCCCGAGTGATTGTAATGTGCAGCCAGAACTGAGAACTACCACCTTATATAGCTGTATGCAAAGGCTGGGTACTGACTGAAGACATCTTCAGAAAGGCTTGGAAACATTTGTGGCTCTCAGGCCCACAGTTGGTTATCAAGACAAACGAGGAGCTTTACAGATACATCTGCATCCTTGGAAGGGGATGGCCAAAATAGAAGATGCTCCGTGGAGTGGCCCGTGGTGCCTCCGTGAGACGCCGCGTCCTGGGCCCGGTGGCAGGACGGGGCCAACTCAGTTCATTCTTGAGCAGTTGCTTCCAGGGTGGGTCTATGACGGCAGCTGCACCAGACTACAAAACTGGGAATCAAGACAATATAGCAAGCTTTTCAGGTTTAATTTTAGTGCTAAGTTTACTCAGTTTAAGTAGTCTTAAACAAAAAACTTGGGGGGTTCTTTCTTTGGGGCTAATATTTTTTATGCTTTCTGGTGTCATTCATTAGTCGCCTAAAACCTGGCAGTTTACGACAGTCTTCCTTTTGAAGTCCGACTGATCCATGAAATCAGAAGCCTGGACACTGCTGCTGTGCCAGGGTGTTCAGGGTGCCTGTGTCCTCCTTGACCCCTGCTCTTGGGGAAGGCTCTCAGACCCCACTGTTAGATTCCATTGTGAACATTTCCTCTCAAAAAGGTTTTTACTTTCCTCCTCTGCTTTCTGGTAATACTTAGGAACATTGCCAGAGGAGGCTTCAGTTCCCCAGCAACCCATAAATCCTGTTGCTAAATCTCAGCATGGACAGATCACCAACACGGCAGTGAATTCTGCAAAGCTGGGTGAAGAAGGAAAGTGGAGGACAGCACTTCTCTCTGAAGGACCAGCAGAGAGCTGCCTCTCCGGGTCTCACACAGGAAGGACAGGGCGGATTCCCGCCCATCACCTTGGGTGTGAAAGCCCTCAGTCAGAATTCTCTCACTGGTTGTTTTAATCCCAATTCTCAATCTTTGAGTATTAAGATTTTTTGGAAACCCGCCACTGTGAGACAATCAGTGGCACCTTACCAAATAAGCTTTAAAATTAGTTTGTCATCAGACGTAACTAGTTTTTTTTGAAACTTAGCTGGTCAAGAAGTAATCTGAACCATTATGGAATACACAAAGTTAATAAAAATAAACTACTAGGCATTTACTTATTATCTAAATGTGCGCCTCTGACTTTACATACATTCTCACTTAATCCTCAATACAACCCCAAGTGGAAGGTGGGCTTATTCTCACTTACAGATGAGGTTACTGGGGCTTGAGAGGTTATGTGATTTGCAAAAAACAGACAAAAAACACACAGAAGTAAGTGGTGGAGGTGGGATTTGAAACTAGTCTTGTTTATTTCAAAGTTTGTTCTCCCATCTACTGTGCTCTTATTTCTCTTAGATTTCTTTGTATTCATTTTATAATACCTATTAATATATTTATAAAAAGAGCCAAACAGAGGATCAGAGTTGAGGTGTACGTGGACCTGGTATCTCTTGTAGTTTGTGCTCCTTGGTTAGGGATCGGATCTGAAACAGGGAGGCAGCTGCGAAGAGCAGATCTGGGGCGTCACCCACGTGCTCAAGCTTCCAGGCTTGTGTTCTGTCAGCACACAGTGGTTTTAGGAAACATCGGCCCGTTGGTAAATCCAGTTGAGTGGAACCTCACCCTGGAATTGAGAGGGTGATTTAAAATCGCTTGTTTTGGTGCTTTCTTTAGCCCTGTCATCTTTTATCAGCAACTGGTGGTAGAATGCCAGTAGTACACAGTAAGTACCCTAATTAGGTCTGGCCCTGCAATAACTACTGTCCACAAATGTATAAAGACGTACATACTTTTTGTTAGGGGTTATGTCCAAAGTTTGCTGAATAAATGCTCTGCCAAATCTATGCATTCAGAACAAATCATTCATGTCATCTAAGTAAAGAATGAAGTAATAAATGCCCATATATCTCTACCATGTATTTAGAGCCTGCTTTATTAATAGATATAACATGCACAGCTGTAATTATTTCTGTGGAGTGAATTTGTTCGGTTACAGTTTCTGCTGTAAGGGTTTTATGTTGCATACTAACATTCAGCTAGTAAGAAAGCTCACGTTTGGAAACGGTCTGCGGTGTTCCACAGCTTGCACAAATGCACCCTCTTTCTTTACATACAGGTGGAGAGAAACCCTTTTCTCTCTTTAACTGAGTTCTTTTCAAATATTTTTTGTTATGAAACATTTTTTTTGTCTAGTTCTAACTTGTTTTCCTTATAAATTATTTGTACCTGGAAAATTCTGACCAAGTGAAACTTTATAATTACATCTGTAATTTTTGTACTAACCAGGGACAGAGAAAGTTAGAGTTGGCTATTAGCTAATGTCCCTCAGGGTCACGGGCAAGTACCAAACACTGCCAGAAGTGGGTCTCAGGTAAGGTGATTTATGGCAGCTGGTACTCAACTTTAGGGTAGAGAAATGGGGGACGGTAGACCTGTGCTGAACTTGAAAGAGCAGGTCCTGTCTGAGGGGGTCTGTTGAGCAGATCTATTCAGCAGCCAATTGTTACCATATGGGGATGTGGGCTGGTCCTACCAGATCTTCTGGTTTTGTGCTGTAAGCCAGAAATCTGGATTATGACATAAAAGTCTCCTGATTTTAGAAGATTGGGTAACAACACTTTAGATCCTTCCTGCAGACCTAACAAAACAGCTTTGTGGCCTGGGTGCAGCCTGTGGGCTTTGGCTCTTCGGGGCAGGGTGGGCAGACCGTTAGTGGCCAGGTGAAAAAAAAAGAAGCACAGGATCTGAATAAAAGCATAATACAATTTTATAAGTTAGTTTAAAGTGAAACAAGTAAAAACTTGATTTCTTGGTTTTGTGGTCCCCCCATACCTCACCTAAACAGAAAGCCCCACACTTGTAATGGCAGCGATTTCTACCCTTTACATTGGTATGTTGTATCTGGAGGAGATGCGATTGAAAGCATTGTCCTGCCTGAGGAGTAACAGATTCCAGGAAAAATACAAAGAGCATGGTAAGGAAGCCTCTAGCAGAAGATGATACAAGTGTAGGGGGGCAGGTGGGCCCAGTGGCGGAGAGTGAAAAGTAAGTGCCACTGGGACGTGAAGGAGATCACTTACCCCGGAAGCTAAGGGAAGAGGAATATTTATTTTTATTTTAAAGTTGATTTGAGGATAATAGGGAAGAGAGGGAGAACAAAGAAGAGTTGTTACATAGGGAAAATTGTGACCCCGATAAATATTTAAAATAGTGCGGAATCTATGTGGGTTGGCAGAGCCCTGTTATTTTGCCATTCTTAGTGTGTACATGTTAATTTGTGTTGTGGCTTCTACAAAAGGAGAATTGGAATGAAAAGGAAGGGAAAGTGTCTGTGTCGGAAAGCAGAATACAGAGGAAGGAAAAGAAGAGGGGGACTGCAGAACAGCTGATACCAGAGTGATCCAAGGAAGCCGGGACATGTTTGCATTGCAGAAGACTGTCCAGCACTCGTCCCCTCCCCCAACCACCACACTGGGGGCTGCCTCAACCACCACACTGTCTGCAAGAGTATGCAAGGCAGCCCCAGCTTCAAGTGGCTCTGGACGCCAGCTTGTGGACGCCTGGTGTGCACAGTGCCACTTGGAGCAGCCCCCACAGTCACTTTGTGTGCCCGGAGTGGCAGCATGTGGCATCTGTCCCGCCAGGCCTCACTGCTTGGAGAACACTGCAAGCTGAGTTTCGGCGCCTCTCCCTGGCTCGGTGCCCCTGTGCAGGGCATGACCTCAAAACCTGCATTGTGACCCTGTGAGTGCTCCTGTCTTCCGATTTATCTGCTCTTCCGGGAAGATCCTTCCATCACTTACTAGTGATTTGTTGCACTCACACCCTCTCTGGAAAAGAAGACAGGTGATATCTTAGCAGATCTCTTATCGCTAGTTGAGTCTAGACTTCTAGCCCAAGAGGGGATTTTTAAAAGCATTTTCCTCTTAATCATCCCAAGTATAGCACATTGTTCCTGCAATTTCAGCATTTTCTGAGGAAGAAACCTTTTGATTCATCAGTGGGTTTTATTCCAGGCCTTTGGATGTCATGTCTGTGTGATCTGAACAACTCTTTCTCAGCTGGTGGAACTACATTTTTAACACTTTGGTTGCTTTCAGAATAAAAAATGCATTTTAAAAAATGTGCCCCCACATTAGTTAGTTGACTGCAATACGGGTCTTTGTTTTCCTCGTTACGGAAGCTGGTTTGTGGTAGTGAGTGAATGGGTACTCGTTTGCTCCCACTGTTGTTGCTGGAAAGAAGGAAAATTCTTCAAATTCTACTGTTTTTTCTTCTAGGGACTCTAGTCCACAGATGGAAATCCTGGAAGATACTGTCAGGAAGTGAAACTTGTAAATAATCTTTGTGCTGGTTTGGGGCATTATGGATTAACCAATAGTACAAGAAGATGTCTTTAACCTTCTTACAAAATACACTTTAAAAAGAGCTCACATAGAGACGAGTCTGTTCTGGAAGTAATAATAGGAAACACTTGTGTGGTACTCACGTGCCTGGCACTGTCGGGGGCACTTTACATGTATTAGCTTATTCACTCCGCCCAGCAGCCCGTTTTGTAGCAGAGACACCGAGGCTCAGTTCCCCGGCAGGCTGCTGCGCTGCCTTACCCCCCCCACCCCACCCCCAGCACCGTGAGCAGCCAGGGAACTCAAGGCCACATAACTGGAAGTGGCAGAGTTGTGATTTGGACCAGAGCATTCGTGGCCTTGTGATCTGGGCCTTTGAGGAGTGGTTTCTTGCTTCTTACACTCACTACAGGGATCACAGTTTGCTTCAGAAATTTCATTTGCTTTCCACATCACCTCCGCTTCCACATTAAACTCAGGATGAGAGCTTGCTTTTAAAATAATAAAGAAAATTATACTCCTTTCCTAATACTTCCTCCCCAAATGAAATGAATAGAGAAAATTGTCAGAGGAAAATTTCCATCTAGGAACAGAAAGCTAATGCATCTTTCTGGAATGACGAACTAACACACGGGACTGAAAATTCCAAGGGGTACAGTTGGGGTCTTGTTGCTGTGACAACCTTCCCTCTTGGCACCAGAGCTGTTTTAAAGAGCACAGAAATTATTTCACCTTTGCCTTTACAGCTTGTGGATTTGCTGAGCTGCTGAGAATGTTTTTAAAATTGCTTTCCACAATTAATATAGGGCCATGGGAGGGGCTAGGGATTTGGAGCTTCCCAGGTCTTGAGCTCCAGTCCTGGCGCTTTCTTCTGCTGTGACTTGGATTTCTCAAGACTTGGGTTGCATCCCCTGTGAATGGTGGAGGTTGTAATAAAGGCAGCATGAATGGTTCGAGGAGGGTAAGAAACTATTCTATATGACTGTTTCATTAACAATAGTGGCCATGTGTGTCAGGCAGTGAGTGGACCAGCAAGTCCTGTGGGAATCTTGAAGTCATTTTCTGTGGGTGAGTGATGAGGTGGGTGCCTGGGAGGAGCTGGGGAAGGTTTGCATTGACCTGAACTCCTTTCCTTTCCTGTTCTCTCCCTACCTGTGTGATAGTGTGGACGATAGGGTGGGTGTTGACTCAGTTTCTGGCCCACACTCCTTTTCCTTGGTTTTCCCCCCTCCTACTTTGGGCTCGCCTCCAGTTTGCCTACAAAGTAGTGTTTGTTGGAAGGGTGAAGCAGGCGATTCTCCGGGCAGCGACACTGTGGCTGCAGGCAGTTACTGTAGTTGGAATCAAAAAGCCAAGCTGGAGTAGGAGGGGCGCTGACCCAGCCTGTTCCTTAGGATTTTGTGCATTGATTTTTGAAGGAAAGAAAAGGGAAATAAGATGACTTTTCAATAGAAATATTATTAAATGCCCTTCATAACAACAAAATTGGGTAGAGAGAAGGCTTTAAGAAATCACTGCTGATTACTTTGCAAATGCTTCTCTATCTCTTTTAAGTGAAAGCAAGTGATTTTTGAGCAGTTAACTAAGTCTGCAATGCATTCTAGTAGTATGGGGAAAAAAGGTAATAATAAGTAGTAACAGCTACCTTTTGGGTGCATGTTAGGTGGTCTGCATTGGGCCAGTTGTGTTGTGACTTCATACTGGTCATGAAGGTAGGCATCATTTTTTTGGTCCCATTTCAAAGATTAAAAAATT
The DNA here is from genome assembly GCA_004024845.1 of Tonatia bakeri. NCBI lineage: Eukaryota > Metazoa > Chordata > Mammalia > Chiroptera > Phyllostomidae > Tonatia > Tonatia bakeri. Next base: position 25,617 of record PVIA01008770.1, on the reverse strand, counting down.
GTGGTTCAATATGTTCAAATAACTTTGCAAGGGTTACAGTGCTAGTAACTGGGAAAACTAAACTTTGAACCTAGCTCTGCGTCTCACGCACAGTGTGAAAGATGTAAGGGACACCCTGCTTTCACGGGGAGAATAGCGTGTAAACAACTTAGCATAATTCAGAACAGCGTGCAGCGTATGTCATAATTCCTGCACAGGCTAAACTTTTCGGACATTTGCTCAAACGAAGGAAAGATTGATTGTGACTGGGAAGACCAGAGAAGATTTTACAAAGAAAAATAACCTTGGCAAGCCAGGCCTTGAAGGATGAGAAAGATGATGGCCAGTAGGGAACAGTGAGAGAGTTGAGGGGACATTAGGCAGGAAAGTATGGAGACGTGAAAGGTTTGTAATGTGTTTAAGGATCTGTGCTGTGACAGAGTGAGGGATGTGGGAAGGAACGGGGCTGGAGAGTAGTTTGGGACAGATTACAGAGGGCCTTGCCTTTAAAGGTTATCCCATTGAAAGTTCCCAGGAAGGGAAATCATTTGCTCTGATCTGACAGCAAATCTGGTGGTGGTCAAGCAGGGATTCAACTCTGTAGTGGAGATTCCTCAGCCCAACTGCACTTTAGGGCTGCCTGGGGTTTCTTAAATGCGTAGGGATTTCGATGCTGTGTATCTAGGGTGGGGTCTGAGGCCCTGTGTTTACAAAGTCCTGCAGGTAATTCTGGGATAAAGGCAAAAGCTTTAGGGCCTTGGGGGAAAGGGTCTGAGCTGAGGCTAATTTGGGTTTATCATTATGATTTTTAAACCATGGGAGGAGGCCAGTAATCAGGCCTTGGGGAAGTTGTATTTAGGTTTTTTGGTTTCCTTTTTAGTCTCTATAAATATTAATAATAACCTCAGAGCATTGCCATTTTCACATAAATTTTCCCATTCATTAATCTACAGTGGAACATGGCTCTCATTTTTATGCCTTTGTGCTAAGTTTCTTTTGTTGTTGTTGTTTATGTAGAAGAAAATGGAATGTGTAGGGTTCCCTGGGTGACCTGTAGGAGTTGCATGAAATGATGCTCACTTGTACTTTCCTGGGACCCAGCCTGAATTTAGCCCAGTTCTCGAGTTCTAAACCAACTACTGACCTTATAAATATAATACGTTTTTCTGGAAGACCAACAGTTCTACCAAGGGAGAAGCGATTTCTCAACATGAAAGAATTTAAAAATTATAATTTATGCTTAAAAAAATAATGTTAGTCCAAGTTTTAACTCTTCTCTCTTCCTTCTCCACTGCTCTTCATCTGGCCGTGTGTTCACAGCCCATTCTCATGACCTTCTGCCTGTGCGGCATGTTTGTAGTGGGGCCAGATTATACACACACCATTGCCCTTTGCGTCTGACCTCTGAATTCAGCCTGAACCCCTCCATTTCTTTGGGGTTTGCTAACAAAGTGTTCTTGTTGAAGGAAGTGTTATTTCCCATGGAGCTTTATTGGTGGTGTGTGGAATAATAGAGGATCGTGCTTTTTGAAGTTGAGACCTAATGTCCTGAAAGTTTTAAACTTTCCAAGGAAGCTGTTGCTTCCTTTACTTGGTTTAGTCTTGATATTTCAGGTCTAGAAGTGGTTACTACCCACTGGGCGTCCTGTCCCTCCCTGGAAATGAAAGGGAGCACAAAATGAAACTGAATGTCTTGTTTTTCCTCACCTCTGTTAATTGAGGTAAGTCAGTTGGCTCTCCCTCGTTTGCCCTTTTCACATCTCCCAAATTAATGTTTTGTGCAAATTTGATTATAATGATGTGAATAATTTCTAAGTTAACTTTTGAATACAGATTGAGTACGGTTCTTCGTGGTTCTTTTATTCACATATACTAGTAGATACATCCAGTATTTTTCTTTTGAGCCTACGGACTTCTGAGTGGTTCTTGTAGCCACATACATTTCAGTCGATGTAACTATCCTGACTTTGTGGGAAACTGTATCAGATGCTTCACCAAGATCAAAGTGCATGGGGTTTCCTTGCTTTCCCTTTCCTTGCTGGTTCAGTTGTGCTGTACCCAGACAGTCTGGAAGCCCCGCAGTCCAGAACTCTGGTCAAGGCGAGGAAGCAGCCCTTCGTCTTGGCTTTTCTCGTCTGCACGTGTCTTCTTTCTTTTCAATATTCGCGTATTAAGCAGCATGTAGCAGGCTCTGCATCGCTGACTCCCTACAACCACTAGTTCCATTTTTGTTGTAAAAAGAAAAGCCTCTGAGTCACTCTGCTCCTTCTGCCATATCTATGGGCCTGTTCCCCAGGAACTTTTATGCTGGAGAAAGCAAGCCCAATCCAGTTGTGCCATAATGGTAGTAAAGTGGGTTGGTTAAAAATACACTCTCTGGCCAGCTAGGCTGCCCAAATTCAGATATTCTCTAGCAGCGTTACTTTGGGCAAATGACTTACTATCTCTTTGTTTTTTTCCTGATCTGTAATATGGAGGAAATGGTAGTTTCTACCTTACGGGGTTGTCATCAGGAATAATTGTGTCAATATACGTAAAGTGGTTGGAATTTGTTTCACTACATTTAGTTTAAAAATTGACTACGATTACCAGAATTGGTGGGATAATGACACTATAAGGTATAAAAATGTCAAATCACTATATTGTACACTTGAAAGTAATATAACCAACATAAGATTGTATACCAATTATACTTAAAAAAGATAAGTTTTAAAAATGAAAAATTGCCTTGGCTGGGTAGTTCAGTTGGTTAGAGACGAGTCCTAATACACCAAGGCTACGGGTTTGACCCTTGGTCAGGGCACATAGGAGAATCAGCCGGTGAACGCATACATATGTGGGGCAACAAACTGATGTTTGTCTCTCCCTCTCTCTCCCCCCTCCCTTCTTCTCAAATCCATAACTTTAAAAAAAATAAAAATCGATGAATAATTTTTCAAAAGTTTATAATAATGTTTCTGAATTTTCCAGACACTTTGGGGTTTTTTTTCATGCTATTTCCCTTAGCCATTTTACTGCAGGCAAATGAAAAATCACCGTATCCAATTTTTGGCTACCTTAAATTATTCACAAGTTGCTTTTCTTCATTAAGATTCTATTATAATAGATAATCAAGGATTGATACATTCAGTTGACAGTGATGTGTGACTTACTCTCTATCAATTCATATTTTGCTACTTTCACATGTACAGTGTATAGATGTTTGTATATTTTTAAATCCTTTTTAAGAACTTTTTTTCAGTAGTGAACATTATATTTATTTGACTTGTTAGGACCAATTCTTTCAATTTGTTGGGTTTTTAATATACTATTTTTTAAATGAATGCCTAAAGAGAATATAAAAAATATTTTTTTAATAATGGAGCAGAAATATCCACTACAGAAGATGAATAGACAAAACATGCCTTCCAAAGAAAAATGCGTTATAGGACAGTGTTTAGTCTACACAACACACATCACGGTCAGCGGCCAGTCAACAGCCGCAGGCTGATCCTTGCTCGCTGTCTGTGCCAGGAACATTCTGAATACTCTCAACTTGTATGCAGGTATTTGCATTTCGTCAAACTTTTGTGGCTTCTTGCTATTCTCTCAGATTAGTGATCATTGCATCTCGGTGCATCAGTCAGTGTGGCCCACTTCACACGTGTAGTTGTATACTAACTGAGAACGAGGGGATTGCCATTTTGTTCTTCACAGTTTGACCAGTGGATCTGTCTTATTTGTTTTCTAAAATCACATGCAGCTGTAGCCCAAGAGCATATTTAACCTAATTTATATCAACTTACATTGCTAGGGCTTAAAATTAATTGGCTTGTTGCAGAATACATGTTTATAGTTTATACTTAACAGAAATTTGGCAAGGTGATAAAGTAACACGATGCAGTTGAAAGAGAGCATTACAAGCTGAATTGTGAAAGTGAAGTTCTTCTGAGTAGAAGACGTGCAGCACAGAATAATACATCCACAGCCAAATCCACCCACTCTTTTCTCTTTGATTAAAAGGAGGAAGAACAGACCCAGGGTGAGTTTTAGCTCCATTACTTACCTACTGCTTTGAAAAAAAATGACAGCATCTGTGAGTTCTGCTGCTTCTTCCAACACAGATAACAGCTCCTCCCTGCAAGGCAGTGCTGAGAATTCAGTGAGGCAGGGCACGTGTGGTTGCTATGTAAATGTTACTGATTCTGTGCAGCGTGGGTGCGTTTATATGCATGTTTGGAAGTTGAGGAAACTGAGGCACCAAGCTGAGGAATGCACAAGCTCAGGCCTGGAGCCACCCTCGCCCTGTGTTTCTGTCTTGCAGTTGGGTCTTCCAAGTCCTGCTCTGCCCTTAAGTGTAGTGCTTTCCTTCTCAACTTGCTCAAAACCAAGAAACTGTTTGCAGAAAGGAGCTGAAACCATTTTGCAAGCAGATTTTTATAAGATGGTTTTCACCCCTTGCTGCATTTTTCCCATGGAAAATGACACTCTGGCTCCATGAAGATGGTTAATAACCCTTTGGGGGCAAATGCCAGTCAGGCCAGCCAGCTGGCTCTGGGGACATCTTCCTTAAAAACCATGGCCCAGGTTTTGCAGAGGCCAGCAGGTGAATGTGAGTGTCAGAGATCTTCACAGAGAAGCCTGATGCATGTGCTGCCCTGGAAGTGAAGACAGAGACAGGGACACAGATGTGAAGGCTGCTAGCAGAGAGAGGCCATCTCTTAGGTCACCAGAGGCCTTGTTGCTTTTCATTTTTGTATGTAAAATCCCCTATAATAATGATCAAGGATACTCACACAGGGAAATCTCGTAGCATTTTTAACCACTAAAGGAAGGTCTAACCTGAGAGAGATAAGCAGCATCATTCCAGATACGAGTTTAATATCTCTTCTTCCATACTCGTTAGTCCTCAAGAAAACTCTCTTGTCTCTTAGTTCGGAGCCTCTAAAATTGGTTTCACAATGTTGCTGTCTTCACCCATGGACTGTGGCACTAAGGGAATGGAGACTTTCAAAATGAACCCCCAATATTCTTTCAAAATCATTTTCATCTTTTGTGGTATCATTTGTGCTTACCTGGGAGAACATTTTTTATCTTATGAGGTGGTGAGTTTAACATGTCTTATTTTTCCGCTCAGTAGTGCTAAGGAAGAAGCACTTCCCCATATACAGAAGGGACAGGAGAATAGAGAAGCCGTGGGAAGGTACAACATGATGCTTGGGCTCTGTGGTTGTGAGGATACATATCAGGGACTGATGCAATCTTAGGAGTGATGTATTACCCTAACTATGAACTTTGGAATTCACAGAGGTTAATGTAAATATGGTTATGGTTATCTTGCTTTTTCTTACAGAATCTCATTTGTCTTCAGAGGTTTTTCTTCTAGGCTCTTGGAGTTATAATGAGTAACAGAAATAAGGCACGAATACCAAGTTGCATTTTTAAAATTGACAGCATTTATTAAATGAGAGAGAAGTTTTGAACTGAAAGCCTTCGTTCTTGTGGGAAAGAAATGGCAGTGCTTTGGAAAGAAGCATTAAGTTTTTGAAAAAAGGATGAAGAGTTGAAAGGTGCAGGGGTACGCAAGGGAGTGTGAAGAATAAAGGTGGCAGCAAAGGCAGAGCTGGACCCTAAAAGGATGCTAAGAACTGTTAGGAAGCTTTTAGTAATAAGCCCTAGTTACACTGTGTATGTCTGAAGAATGGCGGTGCATCTCAACACCAACCCCCAGCCTCTGCCATCGTGAGGACCCAGCCTTCACGTGAGAACTGCATATGCTCTACAGCTTCAGGGCCTGTGCTGCTTAGTGAAGTGATGGGGAAGGGCAAGTTAGGTGCGTTTATCTGGAGACATGACAAAAGCACTCCTTTCTCCCTCACTCTCTCTGCAAGTGTCTGAGGTCTCACCATTGCCAAGATTCTTAATCATCTTTTAATACATCTTCCATTTTGTGTCTTATCAGGAGGATAATAGCTGCATGCTCCTGAAAGGAGAGTATAAACTAAGCTCTAAAGCAGAAGGAAATGGAAAACAAATTTCAACAATTTTAGTAAAAGTTGAGGCTATTTTTTTTTGCCTTCTTCTTTAAAAGGCCCAGTTAGAGAAAAATAATTCAAGAAACAAATATTAGTCAGCTGATTAGGTTCTAAATTGGACAGACTTTGTACCTTGGCACATGAGTAGCTATCCTAGAACCTTTTGAACTTTTGCCACAGAGTAATTCTGAAAAGGCTGACAGAGCCAGTGAGTAGATGATGAGAAAGAGCACGGTGTCCTCTGCTCAAGTAATCAAGCGTCACATTATTCATTTAGGTGGGTAAGGAATCTAGCTCCTAGAGAATGAGAGCATGTATTTGCAGGATCATTCGAAGATCAATGAGGGGATCACAAATGGTCACTGGGCTTGATCTTTCTCCCAGAATTCACTTGTTTTGAGAATTAGCACAGTGTGGAGGAAATGGCCCAGATTCATACTTAGGAAAGACCTGTTATTCAGCTCCTTGTTTGACCACCTTGTAGCTGAGGCATTGGCACCATTTCAGAACAGGATTTTTTGCAGATCTGTTGGGAAATGTTTGGAGTAAGAGGAGATTAAAATGAGATTCAATCTAGCACTGAGTAGGAGCTTTAAGTCCATCAGTTTCTTTCTACTTCAGTCACAGTTTAGCTTTTTAAATGTAGAATAATCTTCCTTTATATTGTTTTCCATGTTGAGCTTTGAGACATTACTAACTTCTTTAAGCCATTCACTTGATAAAAGGAGCTGTTTGTTAGAGACAGTCCTGTAAGTGCCTCGTAACCTGATGGATTTGTGTGCAAGGGCAGGCAGGTACAGATGAAGCCCTCCACACCTGGAAGCCCGGAACCTGGCCACTGAACACAGACACCAGCTCCTAGAGCTGGCACACTCTGCACATGGCAGATTCTTAAACCATCTGTTTACTGTTTATTAAACACTGCTGTGAAGTTCACCTAAGTCAGAGGTTAGCAAAATGAACATAAACCCAGAATTTCGACACTGCTCAGTGATTCATGCACAGATAAATAACTTCTTTTCTGGAAGAATGCACTACACGATTGTCTTGTGTGTGAAATTGGTACATGTGTTAGAGGAGTCTGAGGTGGAGGATCCCAGTACAGAGAGCTTAGGGACCCAGAATACTTCCCCCCTCCCAGTTCCTGGCAGCTGTGTGCACACACACACCTTTGAGGCAGCCAGGGGCAAGACAAGCAGTTTGCCATCCTGAGGCTCTTAAGGCTGAGGGACTGCAGGCGATATACTGGGATGTGGCTGTTAACTTCAGAATTTTGCATAAACCCAGCCTCCATTCCCCTGCGAAAGCTCAGTCTTTACACCTTCCTCAGGGTGATTTTTTTTAGGGCGGGGGAGAGGAAAGGAGGAAAACACAGGCAGACTGCACTCCGAACACCGGGAGGAAGCATGCAGTGGATAGACTAGGTACATGTGGGGAGGGGAGACCTCGGCTGGGCTGGAAACGGAAGGGCTGCGCGCGCTGGGCGGCCGCCGGCAGGGGGAGGCCCGGGCCCTGGGGAGCCAGCTCGTGGGTCGCGGCTGTGGCGGGTCCGAGCGCCTGGTGCCCACCATGGCCAGGAGGGCGGCGGTGACGCAACCCGCAGCCCCCTCGGCCTCCCTGCGCCCCTCCCTGCACTCTGCCCACACGCTCGCTCTTTCTCTCCCCTGTGTTTTCAAACAGGAAGTGCACGGCTGTCTGTAACGTGCTGCCGGGTCCCAGGATGGAGGAGTGAAGTCTCCGCGTTGCGGCGGGTTCCAGCCTGCGGAGCCCACCGGAAGCCGAGTCCCCGGAGAGCGCCCTGAGGGAGCAGGGTGGCCGCCTGGTCCAGGTGCGTGGGGCCGGGTCGGGAAGCCCCCGGGGCAGGGCGCTGGGCTGTCACTGGCCGCCGCCCGCCCGAGTGCCGCTGAGCCAGATCTCCAGCTCCACGCTGTAGCCAGACTTCGTACATTTTCTTGGTTGCGCCCCACATACTGCTTTCTTCCCCAAGGGTTTCTGCCAAACTCTGGCGCAGCGCCGCTGGGGTGCTGAACCCGGGCGGGATCTCCCCGAGCGTGCTAGGCAGGAGCTTTCCAGGCTGGGCTGCCTGTGTCTAGGAGTCCCCAGCAGCCCTCTCCTGCTGGTGCTGCTGCTGCTGCTGCTGTTGCTGCTGGTGCTGGTGGTGCTGCTGCTGCTGCCGCCGCCTGAAGCAGTGGCTCTTTGTTCTTCACTCGCTGGCCTGGGTTTATCTACATGAATGTTCTAGGAGGCTTGGGTGTTAGAGAGATGCGTGCGAGTGTGAGGTGGGGTCCTAGGCAAGGGAAGAGGATGAGCTAGCTGTAGGTGAGTGTTAAGGTGAAAAGGAGAGCAAGAGTCTTGGTGTCCTGGCTCAGAAATCCCACTTCTTCAGCCGATGAAAGAGAAGAGTCTGCTGTTTGCTTTTTATTTCGAGAGAGCCCAGGACATTGGGGACTGAAGGAATTAGTGATGCAGACACACACCAGAAAGGTAGGGACCAGGAATGAGGGACAGCTAGTTCTGAGCTGTTTAGTCTGGTGTCTGGCTTGTTAATTTGAGTTGTGGTTTCTTAGCCAGGCTGTCTTGCTGAGACAGAGAGGGTACTTTAAAGATCTTTATTCATTACATTCCATTTTTCATCAGAGTAGAATTCAGAATGCACTTTTTTTTTAATTCACTAGATGGTTATAATTTCATATCCTTATCTTGCTTCATCTCATAGGTGGAAAACAAAACGCTAGAGCAAAAGGTTGGTTTTATGCACAGACTTTTTGCTGCTTCATTTCCCTGGCAAGTCCTATCTCTACAGACTAAGTCAGACTGACTTCTCCCCCTGTGAAAGCCCAGCTTGCTTCTCCACCCGTATTTATCTACCTGGCAAAACTCTGGAGAGACACTAGGGAAGGTGGATTGGCTGAGAAGAATCCATTTGATGAGAAGATTGTCATCAGGCCTCATATTAAATGTTTGAACAGTGTTGAAGCAAGTAGCACCTTCTTACTCTTTTGTGGTGGAAAGGATGTGAACAAATGCCGTCGGAAGGAAAGTGCAATTCTGCAAAGAAAGGTCTCTTTCTGTAGCAGGGAGGGAAGTGAATGATGACAGTGTTACATGCACTTAGTGCCTTCAGATCATTGGGCTGCCAAGCTTCTTCAGGAAGCAGGGTTAGCTATAATATTTAAATTCATGATGTCAGATGCTTGACTATACCATTCTGACTTGAAAGTTTTATAATAAAATATGGTTACTACATAATTAATTTTTGCTTTGAAAGGAAAATCTTTTGTAGTCAGGCAGCCTAGTAAATTTGTACTCCTCCTTCCCTCTTTCTTCCCTGTAAGCAATGTGGCAGTAATTTGAATGATAAGATCCCATTATTCCAATACTCCTTCAGAACTCTTATCTCTTTTTAAATGCAGCTGCTTTGAGCATTTGTGATAATATCAATAATTGATGATTTGTTAGCAGTAAGTAGCCAAGATGCACTGAGAACTTAGCAATTAATTTCATCTCTTTCTAGAAACATAGATGTGAGCTTCTAAAATTTCAATTTAATTATAAACTGGTTGTGCTTCTGCCTCTTCTTTTACCAAATGCATCATGAGGTAAAATTGAAAACAAGTCATTAAGAGAAACTCTTGAAAGACCTGTACAGCCATAGTATTTTGCTTCTGTCTTATACCCAGGTATACACCTGCCCTTGTGGTTCATTAGTTTATTTGATGACTTTCTTCAGCACCTGTCACTCTGCTTCTAGCTAAATAGAACAGCCTTGGTGGCCCTCCAAGCCTGTTCTCTGTTTAAGAACAGGATTCACACCTACGCTAGCAGAATTCAACAGTAACTAAATAATAACCTAGGAATAATAGTAACTAGTCTATAGATTACCGTTTTGTGTTTATAGAGCACATTTCCTATAGTCATGTGCTGCTTCTTAAAACAGTCTGATGAAATGGGATTTATTTACTTCATTTCATGGAGAGAGGAAACTGAGGTTGAGGAAATGTGATTTATTCATGATCATACTAGTACATGGAGATGCTGGCACTTGATTATAGATATCTTATTCAGGATTTAGTGAACACTGTCTCTTAGAAGGGTCAGGTTAGCATATTTTAACTTTTTATAATTAAAAAACAACACTTCTGATGTATCTGTAGGACAGTTTACGTCCCAGAGGAGAGATAATAAATTAGCAAATGATGACTATGATGCTCTCTACACCTGCCTACCATACCTGTATATTATACTACCACCCCTAGATGCCCAGCTCCTCCACCCTAGTTCAGGATAACCCGCTGAAAAGCCGATATTACAGAAAGACAGAGGCAAACCCTTGTACACTTAGAATTATATATCAAGTACTTTTGTAATACTCCTCAAATGTAAAGTTTATCTTTTCTTTGCAGTGCTTAACGTTGAGGCTCTCTTCACCTAGGGGTTTATGTTGTGCTGAAAGGAATATAAATTAAAACTTGGGGTACATTTGCACTGGACTAGAAAGTGCTGTATAAAATATTTTCTTCAACAATTGCATATCTGTAGTGATCTGTCACTTCACCCCTGTAAAATTATGTTAAGGCATCTGGAGAAGGAAGAGAAAGTAGGGAGGAAGAGAGACATTGAATGATCTTTTGTCAGTGAGGGATGAGACGACATGTATGTTTTCTTAATACACAGTGCACTGGCACGGCTGTGTGTTTTGGATGGTTGCAGTAGCTTGTGAACTAAGGATGAAAGGGTAGGTGGCTTTGATGTTAAATGCCAAGGAAAAGTGTATGGCCAAGAGAGGACTAGGAGTGGAGATAAATGTGTTAGGATTTTTATTTTTTCAAATCCTCCTCTTTTTTCTTCATTCTATTATAAAATAGAAGTTATCTTCAGTTAGAAATTATAAACTGTAAAGCAGTGGTTTTCAGCCATTATAAAAATTAGGAAGCTTTTATTTACTGCTCAGATTTTGCCTTGTTTAGAGTTTTCTTCTTATTTCTGATGATTGCCAATATTTAAGGTCAAAGTAACTAGCTAATATCACCCAGCTGAATGTATATTATAAGCAATGATCACAGCATCTCCTGGACTTGTTAAATAAGAGCACATATATGTGTGAGGCGCATTTGGTCTGCAGACCTCTGCCAGGACCCTGAGGTCCTCAGGTGGAAGTCAGGACCACAGTCAAACAGCTGCTCCAGGCCGAAAAGACTGACCTGGTCGTGTAAAACGTGCAGTGTGCTACCCATCAGGTTATAAAGATTCCCAGGTAGAAACTTTCCTCTTTGTTGTACATTAAGTACAGGATGTGTGAAGCCTGGTTTCTGGGTTGTTTTTCATGGTTAGCTTGGAGGTCTTATAGTTACTCAGCCACAGGAACTGCATTCTTCTAAGAGCGTGTTCCCCGCAGTACCTCCAGAGTAGCCCCTCCTTGTGTGTGTGGAGTTAGGACTCTGACACCATTTGCAGAAACATCACTGTCCCAGTTACTGCCACCAGCAGCCTCACTGATTTCCCAGAAGCTAAAAGTGGCTTCCCAGCCATATCCTTTTCAATTTTCAGTAAATATGTGGAAGGAGAGAGATTTTTTATTTCTGTTCTGTAGTGAAAAAAAATGACATGTAGGTTGATGTAGAATCAGTATCTGGTTTCCATGCCTGTTGCTGCCAGGGCTTGGGTATTCTGTATAAGATGGGGTAGGCAGGACACCAAAATCTGTTATGGTTGGTAGATGATGTTCTTTTTTCTAGTTAAAAAAAAATGACTTCCTACTTATTGAATGCCTTGTATATGCTAAACAATTTACATGAATTATCTCTGATCCTTTTAGTGTTGTGTACGGTAGGGAATATCCCCATTTTATAGATGATGAAGCTAAGGCAGGCAGCAATTACAACTTTGTTATGGGGTCTTCTTTTTTAAATTTTTTTAAATTTTATTTTGTAATTTTTAATTACAGGTGACATACAATATTTTATCAGTTTCTGGTGTGCACTGTAGTGATTAGACGTTTATATATCTTAGAGAGTGATCACCCCAAGAAGGAGATTGCAACTTATCCAAGTCACGCGGACTTGGATCCGAGTCTGTCAGTCCCCACACGGAAGCATCATGTCTGCGTCTTTCTCTGTCCTTAAGCTCAATGGTAAAGAGAAACGTTAACATTGTGTTTAGTCTTACCTACCTTTTCAGCAAAGGTTCTGTTTAAATTATAGAGAATGTGGAGACTTTAGGAACTGAGACATAGACTCAACCTCTTATAAATCTGTTTGGCTTCTGTGCAGTATGAATTTGCTGTATTCTTAAGGAGCCTAGGCATGTTAAATCTGTTGGTGATAGTTTCTTGAGGCAGTATTGTCCCGACAGTATTGTTGGATCTTAGAAAGTAAGCATACTAATTTGACTAGGAACTGTGCATATTGTTGTCAGGTTTATGCCTCCATGTGAATACTATATGATTATTCCTTTTTTCATTAAGTTTTCTGATTTAATCCAATTTGATAGATAGTAATTGTACCTCCTAGTTTAATTTTGCCTCTTTTTGATTTCAGGTCAAGTTGAGCATCTCTTCATTTACTTAATTTTCCTTTTCTGTGAATGGGGTCTCCTCCCTTTCTCCTGTAAGAAGCTCCTTAAAAGAGTTCTTGTAGAGTTCCTTGTATATTCTAGAAATTAATCTTTTGTTACCTGTAGATATTGTAGCTATTTCCCCTGGTACGTCACTTGCCTGGTAACTTTGCCTGTGGTACATTTCATTAACTAACTAACAGCAAAGCAACAAATCTTTAATTGTAATCTAGTTGAACCCACCAATTTTTAGTATTGCCATCTGTGCATTTTGAGTTATTTAAGAAATTTTTTCTCTATTCTGAGCTTACAATATAGTCTCTTTGCACTTCATTAGCTTTATAAATTTACTCTTATTTAGGTTTTTTTTAATTATCTGGAATTGGAGATAGGATTTTTATTTTTTAAAAACTGGCCATATTGGAAGCCAGTTTCCCCATCACTACTTTCCAAACAATCCGTTCTCCACAGACTTCTCGGCGCACCTCTGGTGTATAACTGCACCTTCAGACAGATCTCCTTGCGAGCTCTCCAGTCTGTTCACATGGCATGTTTGTGTGTTCCCGGGTCATTGATATACTTTTAAATTCCTGTGGTTTTGCAATATGTCTTGTTACATGTGCATTTATATTACTTGCTTTTAGTAGCATTACTGATATAAATTTAAAAGTTCAAAACTATTTTAGATTATTTTAGATTTCTTGCCATTGTTTGCATCTGTGTTATTAACTCTTTACATCTGCAAACGTATTTCCTAGAAATGTGTTTACTTCTCTGGGAACATTCTCTATAACTTATTTATTTAGTAACAATTTGATTCTAACGTTCCTAACATTACGTTTTCTCGTGAGTTTTATTTCTGTGTTTAGCAGTGATGGCTATTGCTCACACTGGGTCATCTGTGAGGGGCGGTGGGTGCCGCGCCTCAGAGGTTCCTCTTTCTTCCCAGTTCTCTGCGTGTGCTTATCGGGCTGGGATGTGCCTTCCTGGGATGGCTTTTGAATGAATGTTTTATGAGGTGTGATGCCGTAATACATGGCTGAATACTCTTGAAAGCCTGTTAATTATAGATGTCCCTTTATTAATGGGAAAACAGTGCCAGTTTCAGCTGCGTTCTCCAAGTTTACTTTTCTCCACTGTGTGCTCATTCCACTGGGTCTCATTCCTCATCCAGTCTCCGGTTTATGTCACACTGAATGCTGGGTCATCTTGTTTGATAAGTAGGCATTTACATCCCTACACAGAATACAGGGTACTTTTTCCTCAGTTTATGAAATGTGATGAAAGCATGTTGTACATAACATGGCCTGTTATTATAAGTGAATTTGAAATTATTTGGGGGGAGGGCAAATTGCAGTCTCAAAATAGATATTGCATGACAGGGTTTATCTGAAGTCAGAGATGTTACCCTTAGCTACCAGTGCCAGAATTATATTGGTAAATAGACTGTATTTTATTTTTCTTTTGTTTGCAGTTTCTAAGGTGCTTTGTGGATATAAAAGGGAGTTTCAGTGTAACTACTAAAATTTACTAAGCTTGCACAAAGTCCAATAAAATTATAATGTAGAATGTCCTAGAGTCCAAAACCTATTTAGATAGATAAGAGCAGTGACCTTGGGCTGTTGGAGTTGTTCTGCTGTGCATTAAACAGGATTTATTAGGTATTCACCTGAGTTGGAGTAGAACAGCCGCAACTCTTGACCTGACTGAACTTACATACCCAAGAGAGGGCTTCATCAGGGCAGGTGTCTTCTATTTCTTACTCAGGTTCCTCTGTGCTCACCTCACAGCTGTCAGATCCACCTGTCTTACCATCCTTCTCTCTTGTTCAATTATTCTGATACCATTGACAGCCAAGCTGCTTCATCTGTTCAGACTTTTGCTGAGCTCTGAACTTAAATCCTACTTCCCTTATCTCTCTTCCTCCTACCTGCCGTGTACCAGTCATTGTGCTAAGTTCTGAAGATGCAATGTGTCTATGACAAAGTACCTGACCTCAGAAGATAGACACATAAATCATTAACCGGATCTCAGAATGTGAGACACTTTACAGCAATACAACGTGATAAATAGTAATGGAGAGTGGGGTGCAAAAGAGAGAGTGATTTGTTTTCCTGTTAGTAAGGAGATAATTCATATAGAAGGGGATTTTGGTGCTGAATATTGAAGGGACAAGATAGGATTGTTTGTTAGGCTGAATAGGAGAGGGAGGGGGCAGAAGAAACAGCCCATATTCAGAGCCCAGACTTGCTCAGTGTGCGAAGAACACAGAGTGTGAGAGACTGGAGCGGAGAGACCACGGTGCAGTGGGGAGAAGAGGCTGGAGGTGCCTTTTGGTGCTGATTCTCGGTCCAGCCCTGTCTTGGGCCATGCATGCTACTTCTGGCAGTGTGGGCTTTTTCCCGAGGGAATTGTGGAACCATCACAGGTGAAGTAAATGCTCAGCCTACTGTCTTACGATAGTGTGAAAAGGAAGCAAGGAGAAGTCCGGTGCTATTAAAATAATCCAAGTAGAAGTCATGAAGACTGGAACTAAGGTGGTGACGGTGGTGGCAAGGAATAGGAGAGGATGGATTTGATAATTATTTAGGAGAAGGAATTATTGATTTGGTGGAAAGTGGGAGGGAGGAAAAAGAAAGATGCCTCTTGATGTCGCTGGTTGGGAGGATTGATCGTGTGAAGTATCCTTAGCCAGGGTGGAAAACATAAGAGGAGCAAGTTTGGGGAGAGAATAGTCAGTTCCATTGGAAGTAAAGTCGGTGTGCCTGTGTGGTATTCCGCTGACCTTGAGAGGCCTGGGCCCCAGGAGAGAAGTCAGGGCTGGAGACATGTGTCGGGAAGTGACTGAAGCTGATGGTTTTATCCCTGAATGTAGTTGAGATGCACCAGGGGTGGCCAGAGGACCAAATTTGGAGCAGACAAAAGGAGAAAGAGTTGAGGATTAGGAAAATCCACAAACAAAAATGGTAGTAATATTGAGCACCAGGGTACTTTTCTTTTGTTTCCATGTATTCTTTTGTTTCCTTATATTTTGCTTGAGAATACGGGACTGACTAATCGTAGAAGAGAGAATAACTAATGGAGGATGGTTCCAGAAAAGACAGGGTGGCCGAGGTCTGGAGTACAAGTGTGCTCAGAATAGGGACTTGTCTTGGCAGAGAATAGAGACATTCATTCCTTTGGACACGATAAAGATATGTATGATGGCAGATCAGTGTGCAAGTGGAAGGGACGGAAGTTGAGAAAGTTCATTCCTAACGACTTGTGTTTTCTCAGTAAAGTAGGAGCAGATGAAATCTGCTGAGAGTGAGGAGGCCTGCAGAAGACATTTAGCAGGCAACGTTTGTGACAATTAGCTTGGAAAAAGGAGCTCACTGATTTAGGATGAGTAATAGTCGTACGTCATTGAGGGCCCAGTTGGGGTTTTGTCCATGGAGATTAGGTGCTGCTGGTGTTTTTTTTGTTTTGTTTTGTTTTGTTTTCTGGTTGATAGAGTACGATGAATATTATAAATGACCTTTTAAAATAAAATACACAAGCCTTGTCTGAAATGTTAAGATAGTCACTTAAGGAAGCTTAAGGATGTAGGGGGAAGGGAGGGAAAATAGGACAAAAGGAGAAGTAGTTTGAGTAGTAGGGAACTTGAATTGTAGCCTTAGTTCTTCCATTGACAGGGGATGGCCTCTGGGAAGTCAACTAATATCTCTGAGCCTCATTTTCCTCATCTCTCAGTGGAGGAAGTTACACTTCATGTCTTCTGAAGCCTCTTGTAATTCTCAGAACTTCTGTGAGACTCTTACATCATTAGACAAATATGAGTGGACCAAAGAATAACAGTGGTTAGATTCCTGTCATTTATCATTCATGAGTTTTTCTGAGAGCAACTGTAATGCCTTTGGGGACTTGACAACATGAAACGTGAGACCAGGACAGCTGTCAGTTCACCATGCCCAAGTGCTTGCTACTAGGCTGCTCCTGGCATTGGGACGGAGGAGGCAGGTGAGGAGAGAGGGAGCCAGGAGTGTGGGGCTGTGGTGGCAGTTGTGCAGGGCGCAGGGTGAGTAAGCTGTGTGCCAGGGCTCTCTGAGACATCAGCCAGTCATTTCATTAAGGTGGTGATGATGGTCTTTGCCTTCATCATCTAAGTTGTTTCTTTCCCTCTCTGGTGAGTTTTATTTTCACTGGGTTTATTTCTCCCTCTTGGTTAAACATGTGGCATTGTGGAAGAGAATTGAACATTTGAAGGAGGCTAAGCATATTTACAGCATCTTTCCTTAAGTTTTTTCTCCTCCCGCCTCCTTTACCACACCTTGATTTTCTTTGCCTGTAGAACTCAGAGACTGAAGCATTTCGTCAGTCTTCTCAGTTGGGTATGTGCTTCCCTCGGAAGGTTTACTCCTTAAAGCCACTTAACTGTCTCTGCCTCCTATGAAGAACAGGAATGACATCTTAAAGCTAGAGGTGTGTGGCTAGATTCAAAGGCGAATCCAGATCAGGCAAGTGGCTCCAGAGGTGGCTGTAATAATTTAACAAGCCCAAACAGGTGACAGGCCACCCTTTTTAAAATTAAGCTATCTTTCTCTGTGCTGTTACATATTTGAGAGTAATTTCTATTTTTCTTCATTAAACTATATTATACAACTTAGTGTTTGGAAAATTCTTACCAGGAAGAAACAGGGTGTTAACAGTTAGTGTGAGGCATTTAAAAAAATTGTTTTTATGTTGCTCTGGTTGGTGTGGTTCGGTGGATTGAGTGCCAGCCTGCGAACCGCAAGGTTGCTGGTTCAATTCTCAGTCAGGGCACATGCCTGGGTTGCGGGGTCAGGTCCCCAGTGGGGTGTGCAAGAGGCAACCAATCGATGTATCTCTTGCACATGGATGTTTCTCTCCCTCCCTTCCTCTCTCTCTAAAAGTAAATAAATAAAATCTTCAAAAAGATCTTCAAAAATCTTCCTTTAGCTGAAGCCTGAGAATACTATTCTCTTTCTACCCCACTGCAATAATGTCTTTCTGAAAGTCTTAATTTATGCACATAATTAAATATTCTTCAAAGTGAAACATAGTTAAAAAGTGAAAGCCATTTAAGCTGTGAAATTAAAACATAGTCTAAAAATGTGTTCTTCCATTTCCTGAGAAACAACAGGAAGGATTTGCTTTCTCAAAATAAACTAAGTAGCCTGACTGTGAACTCAGTAGTGGAGATCAAAGATTCCTGTATCATCACACAATGGGAAATTTTCAGACTTTTTTTTCTAACCTCAGAAAATTAGATATAATACTGTTAAACAACAACAACAACATGAGGAACCAGGATATGTATGTACATTTCAGAAACATTTCAGAAACACGCCTTTAGGATATGTGAAATTGTCTGAGCCTGAACGTCGACTGTCTAATGATGTCTAGGAAAGGCTGTTCTAAAATGTGTTTGATTAGTACGGGCATACAGGACTTGCAGCCATGGAACATGTCCTTCCTGGGCACTGAGTTTAGGAAGAATAGAAGAAAACCATATTGTACCTAAACATGAACTTGCCAGATCAGTAAGTTTTTTCATAGCTCTGCTAGTAAGAAAAGTTTGGCCGTTCATGTTGAATGTTGAGCTATGTTCATTCAAGAAGAAACCCGCTACACTAATTTTGTTTAAATATACACATATATGTACATACATAGGTGTAGGAATAATGACATTTGTTAGTAATTCTCTGCTTCCAGGAACAAGGAGTGTGAGAGCCCTTTTGAAAGAAAGGTAACCTGCTGTTTTATGGCTGGCAGATTTGTTTGTTAGATACAAGCAAGGTTAGGGGAAAATATGTATTCATCTACTCATTTGTGGGCTCAAATAATATACAACTCTGTTCCTCAAATAGTATAAAATAAGTCAACATTTTGAAATATTGGACAGTATTTATATATACTGGTAAAACTATATATACATTGAGAAATTTATAGTCTTTTACTGTACCTGTCTTCGAGAAAAGGTAGAACAACAGATCTCAAGGCAGTTTACACCTCCCTTTCTTCCTTTATTTTTAACCCCTCGCTTTATGTTTACAGTGGATCTCTTATAGAAAATACATATTTTGGTCTTATTTTTAATATTCTCTGACCATCTATGTCTTTGAATTGGTATATTTAGATGATGCCCATTTAAAGTGATTGTTGATATGGTTGGTCTAATATCTATATTTTTAACTGTTTTCTATTTGTTGCATTTGCTGTTTTTTCCCCTTTTTAGAAATTTGTGTCTTCTGTGGGTTTAAATGAACATTATATATGATTTTATTTATCACCTGTTTTAGCCTATCAAGTTATACTGCCTTTTCAAAATTTTTAGGGGTTACCCTAGAGTTTATACTTAACCTCACTTCCTAAAAAACAAAAACATTGCTTGTGTAAGCATAGAAAAATTGGAAGGATATATACCACAATGTTAACATTAGTTGTCTTTGAGTGGTAGGATTACACATGACGTTTACTTTCCTTTTTATAGTTTTTGTATTTCTTAGTGGCAAGCAGGCATTTCTTCTATAATCGGAAACAAATAAACTCATTTTGAAGAGAAAGGAAGAGTTCAGTCAAACTGAGGATCTCCCATGGTTCTACAGTTTATACCCTCTCTCCGTTTCCAGCTTGAGAAAAGCACATGGCCCCACAACCACTGGCAGGAGAAAGGAAGGGGCTTGCTGCCCCTCCTGTGCCCTGGGAACCGAGTCAGGTCCTGCCTGCACCTTCTCTGTCTGCACAATGAGAACGACCCCTCAGAAAGTCCTAGGTTTGCATTTAACAGAGCCCACCAAAGCCCTCTATTTCTGCATAATTTCTTCTCCACATAAAATCCTTTAGGCCTTTTAACTCTTTCAGGAAACAATGAGTAGACTAAGAACACTTGAAAACTAGTTTAAAGTATAGCTCTTCACACAGAACTTATAATTCCTTGGTTTGCTGGTATGAAACCTGCTTTCTCTTTGGGTGGTGGTAGGGGTACTGGCAATGGTAGTAGGTGAAGCAATTGCAACTCAGTTGAGGCTGTTGGTCTGCCTGGATTTCAGGAAACTCGGTTCCCTTTGTGACATTTGAGAGAAAATTACTGTTACTGTTCTTTTGATGTTGATTATATCTTCTGAGTTATTTGTGATTTCATGTAAACTAAATCCAATTTGAGGTTTAAGAAAGTGGCATGGCTCAGTGTAAACATGAAATGTAGATTTAAAAAAATGGTTTCATTATCAGTTAATCTGTCAGGTATTTTTAAGAAAGTCACAAATTTTATAAATACTGTAGTTTGTTAACCTGTAGCATTGGGACATTTCTCTTCTGCTTATCTGCTTCATTCAAGTAAACAAAAGACAAGCAACGCTTTTCGAGTCTTTGAAAGAAAAGAGTCTAAAAAAGCAAACCATTTTTTTTCTTTATTTCCAGCTCAAAATTGTAGGTCTCTATTTTAATATATCCTATTATGAAAGCCAGGAAATATCATTAAATGTAAGAAATGAGGCAGTAATTGTATTCAGTTTGAAGCTAATACAATTAAACAGGTAGACATAAACAAAAACAATTAGAAAAATATGAAGTGTAAAAAATTCATTCACAACACATTGATTATCGCAACTGCTTCATAGTATATATAAATTTTGAGGGGAATGCAAAAACATAAACAATTGCTGTTTAAGGGATTATAAGTAAAATTGAATAAAATTTCTTTATAATATTTTATATATTTTACAAGAAGTAGAGAGGTTAGAACTCAAGCCTGGGGTAGCTAAGTTTAAAATGTTAAGGAATGTATGTATTTGCAGTATAAATCAGTGGACTGTTCCTAGGGTATGGGGAGTAATGGTAAATAATTTGATGTTTTTTTAATACTAATTTTTGAATCAGAGACTTAATACATGAAAATAATAAAGAAGCAACAATGAACATTCTAGGGGTTTGTTGCTGTGTTAGCCCATTTGTCTAAACATCACCCATGGTAACCTTGCTGCTTCTGACTGGCTGCTGTCAGTCCCTCACTCAGGTTTCAACTTGTCAAAGTCTACATCATGGCATTCTGTCTGCCTTTTTGCTCCTCAAGTACCGCTGTGAAAATTACTTAAGTGAGAAGTGTTTGGGGGTTAAGAACTGTAAATGGAGGAAAGAAATAATCCTCTCATTATTTTAAATACAGGGAAAGAGGATTATCTGCAACCCTGAGATTTTAGCCCCAAAGAAATGATAGTATAATAGGTTCTCTTTGCTTTTTTAAATGTAAACCATAATGCTTTAATAACTACCCATAGGAAAAGGTCGTTAGCTACCAATTTCGATCTGCCTTTTTGTCTATTTATTTCATGATGATTCTCCTCTGTGTTTCTGGAATCATTTACTCTTTGAATGAAGTAATGAGCTTGTGATCAGTTCAGTGTGAGAGCTAGGTATTAGAGCAGTGCACTAACAAAGAGGCTAAATCCCATTATGTGCTTTCAGGAGGCTGATTGTAAACAGGGAAGTGAAAATTCAAAAATCGCAAAAATTATTTTGGCAGTACCCTGTAAAAATACTGAGTGTTAAAGTAATTTTTATAAAATTGCCAAAGTAATGTACATTTTATAAATATGTATAGTGTATAGGAAATATTTTATATGTTTGCTAGAGTAAATTTTCCTGCCTTTTAGTGCTGAATTCTAAGTGAGTAAATCATATTTTTAGGGAGCAGTAATAGTAAGGCCAAAAAGCAACATGTTTACGGCAGCCCTATAATACGATTGATCAAGCAGTATTCCCACCTTATGGATGGACCCCAAAAGCAAAGCAGTTAATTTAAGTCGAAGGTCACACATTAGATGAGCTTTTCATTCCTGAGTAAGCTGTCATCAGTGCTGGGAAAGAAAGGTAACAAATTTACTCAAAGCAGGCTTTCATCTGAATTATTTCAAGATAAAGGAAATAAATAACTTAAGCTTTTCTGGAAGAAGTAAAAATCTCTGCACTCTCGGATGTCTCTCTCAAATCAGTAATATTTTGAACTAACTCTTTTATACTAAAACTTAACATAAATCTGATTCTTAATAGGAATAGAGACACATCATCCTTTAGGAAATAACTAACCAAATACAGGCCTTCCTTATGTCTTCTCTGTAGTAATTCCAAGGTTCTTTACCTTACAAATTCTGTTTTTAAAAATATGTGTAGGAGGTTGTTTTGAGATTTTCCTTGAAAGTTTTTTTTAAGATTTTATTTATTTTTTAGAGAGAGGGGAAGTGGAGGGAGAAAGAGAGGGAAAGAAACATCAATCAGTATGTGAGAGAAATATATTGGTTGCCTCTTGCGCATGCCGTGATTGGGAACAGAACCCACAACCTAGGCATGTATCCTGATCAGGAATGAAACAGGTGACTTTTTGCTCTGCAGGATGACACCCAGCCAACTGATCCACATTGGTCAGGGCTTCCTTGAAATTTTGGTAACATTTTCCATTCCTCCGTTTAGTTATTGATAGGGACTTTGGCATGAAACCTCCTGTGCTGCAGGTGGGATGATCTAGGATAAAGGCGGGTGGAAGTTGCTGGGAGACAGATTGTGGCTTAAAATGAGAAATCTTTAAAGCCATGTGGGCTGGACTGAAATGCCTGCACTGTCTAAGGCCCAGTACTAAAGGCATTTTGGAGAGGCTGTTCATCCTTAGCCAAGGATTTAGAGAGACTAGAACTCTCCTTTGGGAGGGTGGGCCAGATATTCTCTCTGAGGTCACAAAAGTATGTACATACCAGTCAGTCACAAGCTTTGTGGTAGGAAAACTCATATTCAAATATCAATTCTGCTGTGTACTAGCTGTGTGATCCTAGGGAAGTAATCTAAATTGTCTAAACTTCAGTTTGCTCATCTTTGAAATGAGGATAAAATGAGGTGAGACTTATCATGTGAATTTAATGTATGTAAAGTACTCAATGTAGTTATTTCTTCCAACAATGGTGAATTTGTAGCTTTTCACTCCATGACCCTTTTTTTCCCCTGCCCTCCATTTTGTTCTTTTAGAGGCTTTATTTTCCCTCCTTTAATTGCTGTCTCCTTTCCCTCTGCCTGAGGGCCTCCCAGTGGAGCCTAGGGATGCCCTGAGCTCCTCAGGTAGCATTACCAACAGTGTGTGATGCCTGGGCAAGCCAGTGGGCAGCTGTTGGTCCTCTGTGTCCTTTGGATTTGACACAAGGGATGCTCTGAACACCTTGATAAGGGTACTTTATCTTTCCTGTGAGCTTTTACTGTAGTACTTTCTGTGTTATAGTTGATGGTCCTGAACACACTAAGTGGGAGCTGGGTATGAGAAAAGTCTTTTTGTACAAAGGGTTATAAATGTAGAAACCTGTTGGCAGCATTTAATTTTCCCTCTATTTAAGTTTCTGTTTTAGAGCCAGGCTCATAATTGCGAATGCTGTATTTAAGAGGGGAATACTATCAGAAGGGCCAGAGGCATTCTTTTTAACAGGCACATTTAACATAAGTTTGGGGAATTGCTGTGGGTGCTAAAGGAGCAACATAAATAATTTCTTCATTACACTGCATTTGAAGACCCACTTGCTTGATCGAGTGATGCCACTTAAAAATGTGAGGGAATCTCATTTTCACAGACTTCACAACTTGGAGTGATCTGGCAACCAGGTTTTTGGAGCTAGAAGGAATCTTTGGGACCACTCGGTTTGGTGATTTTCTTTTATAAATTGATATGAGAATCAGAGGTGAAGTAACTTGCTTCTTGAAACAACTCTTCATATTGAAAAAAAAAAAAAAAAAGGCAAGTGAGGGAGACACGGCCCCTCACATTACAGCAGTTTCCTTACATTCCAGCACCGCACCATGATGCCAGCCTCTGGGCTTAGGAGGCATTTCTGGTGGCTCGAAGATGGTCTCTACCCTGGCAGCCCTAATTGCTTACAAAGGCATCGGTAAAGAACTGTGTTCTTAACTCAGATTCTGTCTTTTGTCCACGTTTGATGGTTTTATGAAATCTTTGCTTTATTTCAAAGCTCAGACCGAGGAATGATCTAAACAGGCAAATAGTTGGACAATTTAGTTCTCTGTTTTACAGGTTTTTTTTTAATCTCTTTCTCTGTGCCAGGCCCTTTTGTTTTTAAGTGATTTACGTGAGCAAATGCTAGGAAACAGATATAATTATACCCATTTGTCAGGTTAGAAAGCTGAGGCTTACAGGCGTAACCAACTTGTACTTGTTCATACAGCTTGTAAGCTAGAAGTGATCTGAGTTTTCCAGACCATGTGTTCATAATCGCTGCCCTTGTCTGCATTTTGTGCTCTCCTTACTGCCTGTGTAATGGAGAACAGGACATGGGCTTAAAGAGCTTGTGTCAAATGATTTAAAGACAACCATCTCTCCTAGCCCCTTGGCTTCCTGCACGTGAGGTGTTTATTCCTCTAATTTCATGTAATAGGTATTCAAGGTCTTGTTTGTATTTATTTATTTATTGGTTTGCTATTTCAAAGTGAAAATGACCTTTTAGATTTTTGCTATTATAGAACTAAAACATCCACATTTAAAGAAAATATAAAATGCAGAGAAAAAGGGAAAAAAATAAAATGACCTTTATATGTATAGTTCCACAGCCAGGTAGATCATTGAGTGTGTTCAAATCTTTGCTCTATCACTGGCTAGCTGTTTGACTTTGGCAACTTTTAGAGCCCTCGTGTAATGCTGTAACCGTGGCTGCTTCATAAAGTTGTTAGGAGAATTAGGAGGTTCTTACTTGTGAAGCATTAGGAACAATGCCTAGCACCTATAGTAAGTATAACACAAATGTTGATTAAACAAAACGAATGCTCACCCATGTAAATGGTCATATTGTCTGTGGACCCTGGAGGAAGAGGTAGAGGCAGCCCTGGCTTGAAGGTCTCGCAGTGCTGTGAGTGGGTGATGGGCTGAGCTGGGTGCAGCAGTCAGGAGGAGGGTGGCCCCAGGGTCCTCTGCTTCCACTTGCCTCCATGGTAGTCCTGACGGCCTGGGTATTTGTAAAGTTCTACTGTCTCTCACTTTCCAAGATATTTAAAGTGGTTGTGATTCTCCTTTGTCTACTTCTTGCTTTTAGGGAGCTCACAGAAAGCAAGCCTGTTTGTTTGAGATTTTTCTGTCCTAGGCTAGGCCACACATGAATTCCACGTGATGTTTTTTTTGGGGGGGGGGGTTTGTGGTCTGCATTAGTTTAGTTCTCCCTTTGTTGTTTTGTGCTTTGGTGTGAAGATGCCCTGTGTATAGAGCTTTGGTGTCTTTCATGTATAATACATTCTTAAACTAATTCCAGTTGCTCTGACCCTTTGAGATTTTTAAATTGCTTTGTTCCGGTTTTTAAGCATTTTTGAAATATTAAAAATGTTCATGAAGGGGTGGGTCATGGGAACATTTTCCCAGAGTTGTTTGTTCTTACAGTATTGCGAGTGTGCATGGAGTGGTTTAATGCGGGGTTAAATTCTGCCAGGTGCATTGGTCACTTGAACTTGAGTTCCTGTTTCTTTTGATATTTAAATCCTTGTTTCTGAGGCATAAACCTTAAAATGTAGAGCTGCAGCCTCTTAAACCTGAGTGCCTCTGGAACCAGTTGCCCATTGTCCCATCAAAGAAAGGCCTTAAGTGTTGTAGCTCTTGGGTTTGCACTGAAGCAACATTCAATAGGAAGGATCAAAAGATTTGTCGGGGGAGCCAGGAGGCAGTCCCTCTGGGATCCTGACAAAAAAAAAAAAAGTATTTGTCTGTTCTCTGACTTTTGTCTTTGAACCAAGACTTTCCAAAAAGAACACAGACTTGTTTTGAATATTGCCGCCTCTGGGTGTGAGTGATTATGCAAGTCAGTAATTTGGTTTATTTTTTCCCAATATTCATAGTAGATGGAGAAGTATGAAATTGCAAGAAAAACAAAAGTACTTTTTCAAACGACTGTACAAAGCAGTTTTTGAATGCAGCTGGTCCTCCACTTACAAGGATCTGCAGTTCTTCATCTTGTTGAAAGACCCTCCACCAGTTACCACTTTGGCCTTTTCCATAATATATCCTACTCATTTAATTCCTACAATTGAAACTGGAAAAGTTGGC